>JABUQX010011964.1:22500-27500 GCA_015478945.1 Trachelipus rathkii | reverse complement strand
TTCTTTTAGAGGTGGTTGCTGCTATAGATATAGTTTGGTCGCTTATGTTGTGGTTAGGGTCGTTTAGATATACAATTATGGATGATGGCAGTATGGTGGAGTGTTGGTGGGTGAGATTAGTGGCTCGTAGTTGTTGGGTGTATATACGTGTGGAAAAGGAGAGGGGGGTGGGGTATGTGTGTATTGGCGTGGATGGGTGGTGAGTGGACATCGTTGGTGGGAAATAGTGCGATGCTCGGTGATCATATAGTTGCTGGATTAGTTGGATGTTTGTGAGAAATGTGGGCGGTGTTTGAAAAATGACGTCTATAAGTTATTAGGCATATTGAATTGGAAGTTTAATGCAGTTTAAAAATATTCAACTGTGGAAAGGGGGACCTAGTTTTCTTTATTTTGTTTTTTTATATTTTCTATTTTCATGTGTAATTTATAATGATTACTTTTCCCACATTGTTATTTAGTTTTGATTTTTATTTCTTGTTTGTATCTTATATTTATTTGTGTATTTATTTTTTGTATTTTTTTTCTTGATTCTTTTAGAGAGTGTAACGTCTGTTTGTTAAGTAAGTTAAAAAAATCGGTAGTGTGTTTGTTTAATAAAAGTTTTAAATAGGATATATAGGTAGGTGAGTAGGTGGTGAGGTGGTTGATATCTGCTTGTTGGTTGTGTCGCTCTTACGATATAGAAGTGGATGCGCGCGGATGTGGTCGTACTGAGCGCGGAGTAGATTGCTGTTTTTTGTGTGAAGTTGTATGTTGTTACGAGTAGTGGATTGTTGTGTGAGTTGTTGGTCGCGTTGTGTGTTTGGTTGATGAGTCGTGGTTGGCTTTCCTTTGTAATTTTCCTTTATTATTTCTTTATTATTTATTCAATCCAATGTTATTTTATCTTTCTTCCTTTTATCTCTCTCTTTCTCTTCAATTTCTTCGTCTCTCCTTTTATTCTCTCTCTCATTTATTCTCCGTTTATTATTCCCATAAAACCCAATTCATAGCAATTATGGGAGGAGATGACCGGGAGCTTTATAAGCTAGACTTGAAACGTTCTTTTTGGGAACGTGAATGGCCTAGTGGATTAAGGCGCCGGTTCACTGAGTTTAACTCAGCGAGAGTGCGAGTGGTGTTGCTGCGTGTGTTCCGAATGGGCGCGCGCGGTGCTTGATATGGGTGTATTGGAGGTTAGAGAGTGATTCGCGGGGTGTATTTTGGGCGCTCGTCTGGTAGGTTCTCTTATGAGTCATTCTTATTATGCTATCTTATCTATATTCCCGATTTTATCCTCTATCTATCTTTCCAATTCTATCCTATCTTCCCTATTCTAACCTATCTTTCCATTCTCTCTTTTCCCCTCTCTCTCTGTCTCCCTCAATCTCTCTGTCTCCCTCAATCTCTCTGTCTCTCATTTATTCTCCTATCCTATCCCCTCTTCGCATTTCCTTCAAAATAGCCAAAGTTAATTTTGCAATATCTTCAGTGACTTCCTTTTTGATTACATTTTTTCGTCAACAAAAAAAAACCCGAGATAAACCTCGGAGAGGGAGACGGAAATTGAGACATTTAATGTACTACAAAATTACTTTAGTCTCGAATATATATATATATATATATATATATATATATATATATATATATATATAAAATATATATGTAGATATAACTCTAGTATATATATATATTATATATATATATATATATTATATTATATATTTATATTATATTATATATATAGTATATATATATATTATATATATTATAATTGTATATATATATCAATATATATTGTATTATTATAATCAATAATGATATTAAATAATAATAATCATAATATATTAAATAATAAAATAAATAATATTAATAATTTAATAATAAAATATAAAAAATATTTTAATATATTATATATATATCTATATATATATATATATATATATATATATATAATATAATATATATATAATATATATATATATATATATATAAAGGTGCATCGAACCCATACCGGGGCTACATAACATTCCGTTGTTCTCTCCTGGGTTACAGGACCAACTAACCAAAGTCATACAGAGCCACTAACATGCATGGGCTCAGCAACTGCTACGACGAAATTTACAATACTAACTGTCTAACACTGAGAAAAATTTCACATTCGCTGTGAATCGAACCAATTGACAACAGCGTCGCTGATAGAAGATAGATAGATAGATAGATAGATAGATAGATAGATAGATAGATAGATAGATAGATAGATAGATAGATAGATAGATAGATAGTAGTAAATAATTTGGGTTAATAATTTTAGCTTGTTTTAATAATGATTAATTCACTATGTAACAAAAAAAATGTTTCTTCTGATTTTTCTTTTGTTTTTTATTCCGTTTTTTATGTAGATTCCAAATATGTTTTTAGTTTTTCTCTGGCATCGACTGTTTTTGTGTTACGACGGCAGGAAGTATTTATTGGCATCCCATTTTGTATGGTGGTTACCATTACAAAAAAAAAAAATTTTCAGGTTTCTTCTGATTTTTTATTGTTTTTTATTTAGTTTCTTATGCAGATTTCAAATATGTTTTTAGTTTTTCTCTAGCATCGACCGTTTTTGTGTTACGATGGCAGGAAGTATTTAACCACAATACAAAATGAGAAGATGCCAATAAATACTTCCTGCCGTCGTAACACAAAAACGGTCGATGCTAGAGAAAAACTAAAAACATATTTGGAATCTGCATAAAAAACTGAATAAAAAACAATAAAAAAATCGGAAGAAAGAAAAAAAAATTTTTTTTTTGTAACGGTAACCACCATACAAAATGAGATGCCAATAATTACTTCCTGCCGTCGTAACACAAAAACGGTCGATGTTAGAGAAAAACTAAAAATATATTTGGAATCTGCATAAAAAACTGAATAAAAAACAATAAAAAAATCAGAACAAACAAAAAAAAAATCTTTTTTTGTTACATAGTGAATTATCAATTTGGAAAATAGGATTTGTTAAAATGATTGACACCATCTCACAATTTTATGACATTGATATGCTGGTATGTATTATTAAATTCTATATAATAAAGGAAAAATTAATTCATGATATATACTATATATATATATATATATATATTATATATATATATATATATATATATATATATATATATATATATATATATATATATATATATATATATATATATATATACTATATATATATATACTATATATGACCTTTTCTGTTTTACGACTGTCAGTTTTGAATTTTTTTTCTTTTCTTTTTTTTATATATTTCTAGTATATGATCCTAACAATCATTTAAGTGGTAACGGACATGATTCAAAAATATATAGGACCTTTTACGTTTTACGACTCCGTCAGTTTTATTTATTTTTTTTAACTAAAGGAATACCCAAGGGTAAACCGCAAAGTGCCAGGAATCGGGGTCTCTCGGCCTTCCGGGGAACGACATGGTAGGACTATTTCCCCCCTCCGGGGAGGGTCTCCGGAACCCCGCTCTTTGGTATTTGGGTGTCGTGGGGGTTCCTCCGCCCCTCCCTACGGGGTATGGAAAACGTACCCCCCCTCTGTCCCCCGTCGGCTTGAGCCCTCTAATTTTTTTTTAACATTTGTTGTAAATAAGCTATATACGCTCGATTCCAAATATGTAATTGTTTTTTTCTGTAAATTTCGTATTTTTCGAGATATTTCATTTTTGTTTTTTTTTTACATTTTTGTAATAAGCTGATTCCAAATGTGTAATTGGTTTTTCTCTAAGTGTCGTACTTTTCAAGATATTTCATTTTTGAATTTTTTTTTTATATAAATGTGATTTTTAAAAAAATATTTAAAATATTTCGAACTTTTGAGTCATGTCCATTACCACTGAAATTCATTGTTAGTATCATATAGTAGCAATATATTAAAGAAACAAAAACAAAAAAAAATCAAAACTGACGGTCGTAAAACAGAAAAGGGCCTATATATATATATATATATTATATATATAATATATATATAATATGATATATATATATATATATATATATATATATATAATATATTATATATTATATATATATATATATATATATATATACGGTATATATACAGTATATATAATGGAAAATGCCATGTACACTTATTCGTCAAATTATTCATGACATTCATGATGTATGTTGCTCATTTATCCTAATTTATACCAAAACTTTTGCTTATTAGCTGCCTTAAACCAAATAAAAGTTTATATCTTCGTATTTTTGTTTTGTAACTTGAACCTTCACTTAAAACGCAAGTTCAAAGAAATTCTCAAAAAGAACAATAACATAAGTTATACTCAGCAGAAGTTTCGGACAAATAATCCGTTCCCTTATCAGTTTACCAGCATATCACTTTCTGAGTTCCGCCTCGTCCTACCATCTGGGAGAATAACAAATGTTATAATTATATGGCTATTTTCATTTCTGCCAGATTGGGTTTTTTACTTAATTTACAAGCAATTAGAGCCTTGTAATTAGCTGTTAGAAGAATTATAATTGATATTGCTTGCCGGTATTAGAAAATGTATTTTGACAGAAGTGAGACTATTAAATATTACATATTAATAGTTTGAACCTTTAATACATATGGATCTTATTAAGATAAGAATTTTGTAAGTAATACGAATGAATCATGTATTTAGACAATACAGAATATTAGAACTATAAGTCTTATATATTTCTTAATATTGGACTTTATAGTGCTAAATTTTTTTTCCTTCAAATAAGATCTTAGGTTACGTAATCGCCCTATAATTAATATTAACTTTAAATTCTTTACAATTAACCTATTAAAATATTTTAGAATAGTTCATTTTCTTTTCTTTTTTGACTAAATTCTAAAATTACCATGCCAAGCTGTTATATATAAAAAAAATAATTATAAGGCTTCGTAATAACACTGATAAAAAGAACGCTTAATTCCTATTATTGAGCTACACACCAAATTGTTTAATGGAAATTTAGCGTCGTCTGCTAAAT
>JABUQX010011964.1:10000-12500 GCA_015478945.1 Trachelipus rathkii | reverse complement strand
TACATTGCTGGAATGTTGGTACAATTGAAAAGCAAATGGAAGAAGTTTGATATTAAAGACAGCGGGAGAGTTTATATACAGACTTTTTTTGGTTACTGTTAAAATAAATAGACTTTCTAGTAAATTTTGCTGTTTTTTTTCCACTAAAGAATACCCTAAGGGTAGACCGCACCGATGGCAGGAGTCGGGGTCTCGGCCTCTGGGAACTACGGGTTGGACTATTCTTCCGAGAGGGTTCCGAACCCTGCTCTTGGCATTTGGGGTGTCGCGGGGGTTCCTCCGCCCCCTACGGGGTATGGAATCCCCCCCTGTGTTCCTGTCGGCTCGAGCCCCTAAATTGTCGTGTAATACCTTACAAATAATATATATACCTATGTCCCCCGCCGGCTCGAGCCTCCAAAAAAGCAATTTTTATGTTTTTTTATTTTTTTATTTTATTTACTGCCTAACCAAAATTCTTACAAGTGATTCCAAAATGGCTCCTTTCCCTGTAGCTGTTGTGGTTTTTATGATATGGATTGTGGCTCTTCTATACACATATATATATACATTAAACTAATTAAATTAAATTAACTTCTATAACTGTTGGTTCACTTACATCTAAATAGGTTACTAAATTTCTTGAAACTGTTTCGTTATGTAAAAAGAAATACATAATTAAAAGGGCACAGTGTAATAAACTCTAATATTTGAAAAAAATATTTGGGAGAAAAACAGTATACTTCGAGCCAATGTTTACTAGTACAATAAAAATTAAACTTTTCTCCTACTTTGGCAATTTCACATTTGACACTTTCTACAAACCTCTTTATCTAGTATCAAACTAATTAGTATTCCAACACGATATAATCATTCTCACAAATTTAGAACAAACTTCAAATTCATAATTTTCAGAAAATTTGGAACAAAAAATACCGCAACTTCACTAAACACAGTAAAAACAATTTATGACCTTCAAATTTATATATCCAGTAGATATTTGAAGTTCCAATAATACTCAATGAAGTCCATCTTTATATATATATATATAGAAAGATATATATATATATATATATATATATATATATATATATTTATATATATATATATATATATATATATATATATATATATATATAGTATATATGTTTCATATATAAATATATATTCTCGGTATCTTGGGTATAATCGATACACATATATCGAAAATCGATTTTAAAACTTAAATATCGATAGGTCAGAAAGAAACTTAAGTATACCCTATATACATATATATGTAAATAATATTAATTGGAAAATGAATCTGAAAAAAGTTATGAAGTCTTCAAATTTCATATTTACAATATGCAAAACCTTTTTATTTGAACTTTTTTTTAAGGTTTATCATGGTGTAGAAGCAATATTTAATTATATTATCACCATTCACTGGTCGGGGGTATGAGAGTGGAGCCCCCGTAGAAAAATGTTAGTTTGCCATTCATTTGTATGTTGGATTCCTGCTATGAATTTTATTAACTTTTTTTCTAATTAAAAACATTTCTGGGAAATGTATTTTGAAAGTTGCATTTTACGGGATTTTTTGGGGGGGGCGTGGGAATCCAGTAGTTTTCATTACGATTTTCCTAAATTACAACATTTCTGATATTTTCAGTAAGTTTCATAAACATCAGCGAGAGGCGCTAGGATTAATAAGGTTATATATATATATATATATATATTATATATTGGTGAGAACGAATGTATATGTATATATATATATATATATATATATATATATATATATATATATATATATATATATATATATATATATATATATATATATATATATATATATATATTGGGGATGTTTGTAGTTATCTTTCTTCTTGGTAGTTATCTTTACTTCAAAGGTAGTGTTGATGTTTTTTGATAGTCTTTCGTAATGACTTCGTTAACGTTGAAAGACCTAAAAACACAGCTACTTGACTATTTGTTTCGCTGCTGAAGTTGCCTCTATCGCCTTATAAGAAGCTCTGTTTTATGGCTCCGTTTATTCGAGACTAAGCACCAATAGTAAATAAAATTATTAGAACCCTTTATAATTTATCATCATTTTCAACAACTTTTCTTATTGAATTTTAGAATTCTTTATTAAACTTTTTTACATTAATATATTTACAACTTTCGTTACTTATCGTAAGAGTTGAAATAATTTACAAGATCAAAATTATATGTACTTAAACTTCGTTGAAGTTTAAGTCTGTGGAAATATCCACAAACCTAAATCATCTCATTTTTTGGGCGAAATGGCCGAAATGGCGAGAAATCATTTTACAAGATATATATAATGAACAAAGACTAAAGATATTTACATTATTTGATAAATATTTTATAAAAAACATATTATAATGAAGATATTATATAATAACATATTAAAATGAGAATTATAGATAATAAAGATTGCAAACGTATTTTTATGGTTTGAAATAAAACGATATATTACAGTCTATATATGCTAAAGCACAATTAAATTTTCTTT
>JABUQX010011964.1:0-7500 GCA_015478945.1 Trachelipus rathkii | reverse complement strand
CGACTTTTTGACTCGGGGAAAATTTTTTTTCTGTATTGAATCTTATTTTTATATTTATTGTTTTAAAAATATTCTTATTATTATTATTATTATTTATTATTATTATTATTATTATTATTATTATTATTATTATTATTATATTTATTATTATTATTATTATATTATTATTATTATTATTATTATTATTAGTTTGAATACTTATATTATTAATTACCTCCTCTCTCTTTCCTTCTCTATTATATATTATTATATTAATGATGGAATTCGTGTTTGAATTAGAATTTAATTGAGAAAGTTAATCATTCCAATCATCCTATTATGTTAATTATTTCATTTTATCAAGTGTATTTATTTATTAAGCTTCCGCTATGGTATCTGGTTACCATGTTAATTTATCTTTTTTTTCAGTATCAAAATAAGTTAATCTTATCATCCAAGTCACTATTTAAAGGAATGTTTCTATGAAATTAAAAAAAAAATCGCGTTTTCTATTTTCTTTAAATTTTCTACAAAGTGCTGTGATATGGGCGTTGTGTAACTATTATATTTACAAATATTCATCAATAACAAGATTCTTCATGAAAAATCATATTATTTCTAGAAAAAATAACAACACATTACAATCTAAAATATAACCAACACAACAGCAAAAGGTTAACCCCTCCACTGCATAATCAAATTTTAACAGGGCCCTCTCTGAGCCTAATCCCATCTAATAAATATTCCCTTCTTTCTTCACCACTGAGATTCATAATATGTAGAATAAAAAACAATGGAGAAAAATAGCACATCTTTATTCAGGGAGGCCATGTCTATTTCTCCCATGTCTTTTATTTCTATATATAGAAATTGGGTGATGAAAAGAAATTTATTGATTTTGCGGATTACCTGCAGAAAAGAAAGGGTTCTCTGTTACAATATGCAAGTAGAGAGGAGTGGAGGGTACCTTGCTTGTTGCTTTTTTTTGTTGTTATTTTGTCAGACTCATTAATTAATGAAGGTTATAACAAGAATCTCAAGGATTACGTTTGAAAGAATTAAGTATTCGGAACATATTTTGTCACATTTACCACCAATCGAATGTGCTAAAAAGGAAGGAACCAATATTCAAACTATCTCATCTGGAACATTTTTATATTCTGAGAAACATTCTTAAATTTTCAGGGGGGCATGTTCACCAGGAATGTTCTCAGGGTAGTTAACAAACCTAATGGGAGAAAACAGGACTGATTCATGGTTCTTAGTAAAAAATCTCACGCTAGGGACATGATAAGAATCGAGTCACTGGAGATCTTTTCCAAAAACATCTCAAAAATTCCTGCGGGGACCGTCGCGAAGGAAATACATTGAGCAGTGTAATACAATTAGGCGGTATCAAATTTCATGGTTCATTGTCATACATTCTCAGAGAACATAGATATGGTGTATCAATTGTAAAATGTAATACACTAACCAAGGATCTCTAATATTTCCGTTTGCGGAGATTGTCCACGTGATATAATTGCAAGTAGTTAAAGAATGAAAATAACAAGTATGTTCTTATATTTCTAATTGAAAGGCATTTCTGTGGGGAAACAATGATAAGAGGAATAATGCATGCGGATCTTCCAAGACATTCTAAAATATGTCCGAAGGGATTTCCAAGGAACATTCTCAGGTAATACAACAGGCGGACATTTCAAGTTCATGCATTCTCGAAACATAATTGGAACATTTGATTAGGTGACATGTACAATTACTAATATTACAAAAGTATTTCCTTAAGCTCTCAGAAATATATTTTGTGCATCTTTTGTGTGGTTGCAAAGCTTTTTGTTTCAGAATTACCTTTTAATTAATTAAAATATACATATATATATATGTATCTATCTTAAGCGTATATAATATAAATAAAGTAAATAATATTAGGATTATAAAATTGCATAGCTATTTTTACTATCTAACATATTACAATTACATATTATTGCTAAAATCCAAACTAATTTGTCCCGATATTTATCAAACCTATAATAATTAATGTTATAGAATTCACTTATCTTTTATCTTTGCTAAAGATAAATAATTTGTTAGATGTAACTTTTAGATTTATTAAACACTGAAAAAAATAATAGCAAATAGTTAAAAATCTTTACAAACATAAAAATCATCGAAATTTTTTTCTTTTTTTTTGTTAAAAAAAAAATTCGCTGTTCCAGAGAAACTATGAAAAATAAAGATCTTGAAAGCATGAAATTATCATGATTATTATATTTGTAGTTAAATCAGGGGACGTTTACTTAAAGTTGTAGTGCATCAAAAAAACAATTATAACATTTTCTCCCCTTTTACTGAGTGCAATCCGATTTTTTTAGGAATAGTGAAGTAATTAATTAGCATCCGTCCAATTCATAAAGAGAGTCTTTCACTTTTACCAAACGGAAAAAATAGAGGTAGGTACGATCTATGAGAAAACTATATTTATCCAGTCAATAGGGACACCCAATAATGCTGAAAGTTCCTTTTAATTATACATAATGGGAACCACCATTAGTAAGTGAGAAATTACTGAGGTAAATTATATTTTAATAAGTTTTCTATATTTTCCTAAATGAAATTTGCTGATTTCTACTTTAATAACATCTTCAATTTTTTATATTAGCTAATATAATAGTTATGAACATTAGCAAAGAAAAAATGAGTTCTCTTTGCTATTAGTTTTAAATGATCTATTATTGCTCGTTAATTTACCAGATAAAAAGACAATCTTCAAAACTGAAGTAAAAAATCATATTATATCTTTACAGTGTAATCAACTATATTTTCGCCCTACTACATATTTGTTTGAATTATTAATTTGAGGTTATCTAAATAATCTAATAAATTGTATATTAAAAATAAGATGATTACAAGGAAAACAAAGCCCAAAGAAGTCTTTCTTCATGCTGCAGTCACTACCACTTATATTCTTCGCACATCCATGCTTAATTGAAAACTAGTACTTGCACATACTTATTTAATACCGTATAGTTTACTCAAAATTTCTACCTCTCAAAGACAATGTTAACTTTTATAAATAATACGACTAAAATTATCGCATGCATTTGGCAAGATGGAGGAGTAAATGCTAATCAAATGTGAAACGAACCCAAAATGATTATCATCAGTCATAATGCGTAAAAGTAGTTGAAAAATAAACAAAGATAAATTGGCTGGTTAATCGTATTTTTACGTATAAAAGTCATGTCCGATCTCCACAATAAGGCGGTGAAACCATAGAGGCATAGATAAAACAAACCAGAACGGTTCTGCAAGCTGTCAAGTTACTTCCTTTTTACTCTTTCAAAAAAAAAATAGACAAGAAAATTCATTTAACTATTTCCATAGTTTGGTTTTTAATTTCGATGCCAAGAGTTGAATTCTTAGTAGAGAGCGCTTCTTAAATTTCTGACCACCAATTACCTAAGTCTTAAAATGATAGGGACACAATCGGTGATTGTTTCTCATATGATCCTATTATGACAAAACAATAATACTTCTGGAGCACACTAATCCATTGTCTTAGTATAGAAATCCATCTTCCATATGTATTTATATATTGTTATATATCTATCCTCAAGGGAAGTTTAAATTTATTAAAAAGCGTGGTGGAATCAAGATAGTAGCAAGCCTAACTAAGGATTATTTACTATTCATAAAGTAAATAGTATAATATGCTGAAATATTCATATTTTTTTTACTTGATATAATTTTTATTCATGCTGATAGACTTGATTTCATTTTTAACTTGTTTTTTTACTTCAAATACTTTCTTATTTTAACAATCTTCTTTTCAAAATAAAAATGCAAAATAATTCATTTATTCACAATGTTTGGGAATTAATATGCCGATATGCCCATCTAGTGATAACCGATGTAGGTATTTCAAAGATGTAATATTTATCTTAAGCAATATAAGACTATTATAAATTAAAGTTATATTAAACTTTTTGGAATGTTAGTTCTCAGATATATTCCTTTTAAACCAAATATTGGGTTCATATTAATTATACTACGTTATCTGGATTTTCATGAAACTTATGTGAATGTTTGAAATAGTTGTAAAGAAGGAAAAATGTAGAAAAATAACTGGCTATTTAATATACTTTGGTTTGTATATCCTGAATAAATCTGTGCCTGTTGGTAAAATTAAATCTAGTTTTGATTATTCTTCATACTTGGGAAAGATAAGCTTGGGGCGAGGTGATTAAAATGACCTACGATTTGTTTGCATATGGATAGTAATTTTTTTTACGTCTCTTTGTTCAAATATGGCATCATTGAGAACTAGTGTCAAAGTGGAAAAAAGCAAGGTAATTCTGGAATCCTTTGCTTGTGTAACTCCTTTGCCAGGGCCAATATAAGTGCGTTATTTGTCCCTTACTATAAAACATGCGAATTTATTAGGCAGGAATATTGAAATTCTTCCAAAACATTTTGAAGGGACAATCACTTATTTTAGCATGCTGTGTGAAGATTACGTGAAAAGGTGAAAACTCGAAGGATAGCATTTATATTCAATGCCTCCAACGAGTTCACGGGGTATATAATTATCAAAACATATTAACCATAACATGGACTAACGAAACATTTGCCAAACTGGTCTGGCCTGTCTGAAAAATTCCTAACCTATATCTTAGGCTCTACGTAAAAATGAGCCCCTGCGCCGCTCAATCCAGTTTTTCTTTAATTAAAAATAGAATTTCAGAGAACTGAAAATTGAAAAATCCAGGAATACGGCAGACTTCGAAAATTGTCTTTGAAAATATCATAAGATCAAAATAAAAATTATTTTTCATTGAAATTGTGTACAAAGAATCGGTCAAAGAATCGGTATAATTTTTGCGATTCCGATTCCGATTCCAATTCCCGAAAAACAGCCGATTTCCTCCGATTTCCGATTGCCGATTCGAGAATATAATTCGTCCCATCCACGTTAATTATATATATATATAATATATAATATATATAATATATATATATATATATATATATATATATATATAATAGTTAATAAATATATTAATAATATATAATATAAATATTTTAAATTATATATAAATAAATATATAGTATATATATATTTATAATAATATAGATATTAATATATAAATTATATATAGATATATAATATTATAAATATATAATATAGATTAATTATATATTATGTATATATAATATAATATATATTATAATATATATAATATTTATAGAGATATATATATTAGAATATATATATTAAGAATATAGAGACAGTATAGATAGATATATTATGTGAGTTTAATTAATTAATCCAAAAGTACTAAAGATATTGTGTTCAAAATATTAATCTACAGAGCAAAATAAATACGGCCAAAAATTGCCGGATTTGATGATATTGGAACGCAATTGAAAAATATAAAAATATGCCGATTATAGCGTATGACAGAGATGTTAATATCGTCCTGAATTCACTGAATAATATATATAGATTAGAGATATATATACAATATATAATAATTAATAATATTAGTATATAATAAAAATAGATATATTTAGAAATTATAATAATTAATATAGTATTATAATATAATATAGTATAAAAGAGATATATATATATATATAACCTCGAGTAATATAGATATATCAATATATATAATAAGATATATAGATAATATATAATAATATATATAATAATATGTGAGATAGCAGCATTTGGCGGCCGACAAAAGAAAAATGCTATCGGAACAGTAACTAGCAGAGGTTCTAGCGGAGATATATACATGAATATGCAAGTGAAGAAGCAGCGTGTGGTATTATAATAAAAGCCACACAAGCTAGTTTGACCTCGAAGCATATGGAAAAAACGAAATTATCATAAACGACTAATAGAAGAAGAAAAAATGATGAGTTATATAAAATTAACGTATAGATGTATATATCACTTCGTTGCGAGTATTAATCTCAATCAGCTGAGATAGACTTGATGATCGTTTATAAGTCCGAGAAACGTTCTAGTACGCGTAACAATAGATAAGGTGAACGTAAATGGCAAGACACAAAAAGTTAAGGGTTAAATACTTTTATGTATATTTTGCAATAGATATTATGAGAGCTAGACTTCCTCCAATAGAGAAGCATAAGGGGACGCGCACTTGAAATAGTAGAACCAATGAAGACCCTATAACAATAGATGCAGAAAAATGAGAGAAACGCGCTAATTAGCGACCAAATGAAGTAAAAAAGTAATATGAGAAAATAAGAGGGGAGTAGTGAAAAAAATAATCCAACATAAAGATAGCTATGGTAAAGCAATAAATAAAATGACATCAGGACAAATAGAAGGCGAAAGTAGTAAAGAAATTAGGTAGCTCCAAAGTTAGAGGCCTGATCAGGGAGAGTAATAAGTATATAATAAAAGACTGGAAAAGTATGAAAAAAAGTAGTTATAGGTCTGAAGAATGACTAGGGAAGGTCCAGCATAGAACATCAAGCACTAAGGTATGTGAATTAAATCATGAAGATATACTATAAGATGCCGAGGAGTGACTCATAATAGCTAGCCTATATATATATAGCTCAGATAAAAATAAAAAAAATTAAGTAAAAGAACATTACGTAAGTCGAAGAGACGCGTATTAGTAAGGATATATATATAATCAAGCTAATATATAAGGTAGTAACTCAATAGAATAAACTGATAGTAATAGAATGATTAATACTAGTAGGTGTATATAATGAATAAATATAATATATATATGAAAAGATATATAAAAGAGTAATATAATAATAAATAGGATATAGATATAATAGATAAGATATATTATACGAATAAATAAGAATAGGCTTATATAATATAAGTAAGTAGATAATATATAGTAATGAGAGTAATATATATATATAGTTATTATTATAAAGTAATATAATCCGTACTTAACGCAATTTCTGGAACTTTTTACTGTAATGTACAACAAATCTTAAATTAGCATAATATGGAATAGAAAAAATAGGAAAAAATTAAAATAAACTAGAAATATAAAGAAATATATACAGAAGAGCTGAATTTAGTATTGAATTGGAAAAAATGGATGAGCTCGCTACACCATAACATCAAGTAGCCTAAGTAAAGAGGCTTAAAGAAATAATAATAATGACTCAAACTTAACAACAAGCGCTGAGGAATAGTAAGTAACTCTCCGTGATGAGGTAAAATAATATATAAGAGAGTCCAATAGTAAGATATAATAGTTATAGATTGAATAGTATATATAATAAGAATAAGTATAGTAAAAGAGAGAGAGAGAAATAGTATAATATAATAAATAGAAAAGGTTATTATAGTTAAAACGATCTAGTAGAAGTAACATAGAAAGAAAATATATAAATATAAAAATTATTATAAATATATATAATAAATAATATAAGTAGATATGAATGATAAAATACTAATAGTATATAAAAAGAATAATAATAAGATATATAGATATAATAAAAATAAATATATAT
>JABUQX010011963.1:32500-50839 GCA_015478945.1 Trachelipus rathkii | reverse complement strand
CGGAGAGAGAGGAGGAGATGAGAGGAGAGGAGAGGGAATGAGGACAGGGAGAGAGAGAGGAGAGGAGAGAGAGAGAGATGGACGAGAGGAGGAGAGAGAGAGAGAGAGAGGGAGGAGGAGATGCGAGAGGAAGTGGAGAGGAGAGAGGGAGGAGGAGCGAGAGAGAGAGGAGCAGCTTCGAGAGGTGACTGGAGTCGCCACTGACTATATATTATATATTATATATACTACATGGTTTTATATATTTATATTAATATTATATATATATATATTATATATATATATATACTATAATATAAATATATATTTTATTATTATATATACTAATATATATATATAACATATATATTATATTATATTATATAATATATATATATTATATATTATATTAATAGTATATTATATATTTTTTATTATTTAATATATATATATTATTTATATATATTATCACATATGAATCACCTGAGATGCTTTCTTAATCCACACAACAGAGGCACTAGATTACATTTCGTCAAGTTATTCTTCAGACTTTCTTCCATCTCATTTTTTTTTACGTCCATTTTATTTTATTTTCAATTAAAAATGCGTTGATACTGTATATATTAATTCAAAATAATTTTACTTAAGTCTGTTAACAACAAAAAGAAAAGTTTCCTTCTGACTCCTTAAATTTGAATTTTGGGATTTTCCGACTGCGATCCCACCTGTAAAGCAAAAATCATTTTGACTCTGACTCCACTTAAACAAAAATATTATCGACTCGCTGCCCATCTTAAAACAAAAACATTTCGACTCGAGCTCTGACTCACAGCAGTCAATTAAAAATTTGGACTTCTGACTCCAAATGGACTGCACAGTTTACAATGCAGAAAGTTTAAGTAGAGACTAGTTTATTTCGCTTGCTTTTTTTGAGAATAAGAAGGTAAACACTTTTGAAGGGAAGGAAGTTTCGAAAGGCAAAACAGTAAAATAAAATACCGTACAGACTAGAGGTTTTGTAGCAGATATCCGATCTGAATTAATTTTCCTTTACCCCGCATCTCTGCCATTCGTCCCGCCATGATTTTTTTTGCGTGAGCGATAATATTTTCATTTATGATATTGGACCACCAAATTGTTCCTCAACATTTTTCTTGTGAACGCAAGATGTTCAGATCGTGTGGAATAGTTAGGACATGCTTGAGGGAGATAGGGAAAAATAAATGAGCCTGTCTCCCCTTAGCTCTTCGAAACAAACACAAAGTGAAGGCTTGACAAGGTTGATATTAATACGGAATTTTTGGAATTGTACATTACTCTTCTCTAAACCGTTTGAAGAGGTAACTAAAATTTATTCAAAAAATTCTTATTTGCCAGACGAAGATTCCTCTAGTTACTAGACGAATTTGAAAGCTGTGCTACAATCGCTTGCTATTAAAAGTAAGGAACTTTCAAAGCGCGGTCAGACAGAAAGCAACACTCTGCTTGAGAGATAGATATAGAGATTTTCAAAAATCTGCAAAAGATACGCACATCTGCAATGGTACAACTTTTCTTGG
Organism: Trachelipus rathkii; assembly: GCA_015478945.1. Taxonomy (NCBI): domain Eukaryota; kingdom Metazoa; phylum Arthropoda; class Malacostraca; order Isopoda; family Trachelipodidae; genus Trachelipus; species Trachelipus rathkii. The sequence goes on along the minus strand of JABUQX010011963.1, from coordinate 49,301 downwards.
GATCCTAGAGATACAAACCAAATTTCTTACCACATTGTTTCACAGGTTACAATTTACTATTATTCCTATGTGATGAATTTGCTCGCTAGCCAGAAATTTACCAGGACAATAAAAAGGAAAAGAATTTGCAGAAACAGACACAACATTTACTCTATTGTTAGCGAAACCATTGCAGAATCCATGAGCCGTTCTTTTGGCTTTTCTAGCAGGCGATGACGGTCTTGGTTCAGGGTGTCAAATAAGGACACTCTGTCAGTGAATCGAAGATATATCAAAGCGGAACTCTTGGCATCTGGTGTACTGATCCATATTGGGTTTTGATGGCGTCCGATATTGTAACAGTTTTTTCACATCTGCAGCACTCGGCAGTGGAATACTTAGCTTGTCCTCCGAAGTGTAGCTGGTGGCATTTTTTCCAGCGTATGCAGATCTCTCATTCGAAGAAGAGAAGCACTTCTCCTTTTAAGGGCTCAGAAGAAGGTTTTAGTATTTTTCTTTTTAATTTAATTTCGAGAATTATTAATTCTTCAGTTTATTCTAATAGTTAAACCTTTTTTTCAATGGATGTTGAGGCTGGGGAAGGAATTGGTGGCGCGTGCAAAGGTTGGATCCATATCTCGCATATGGTACACAGGTATATATATTATTATATTTATAATATATCATATTATTATATTATATTTTATACTATATATATATATTATAGTATATATATATTTAAATCATATATACTATTTTTTAATTATATATATATTATATTTATATTTATATATATATTATAATATATAATATATACTTTATCATATTATATATATTATATAATTATATATATATATATATATTATATATATATTATTTATTATATTATATATACAACTCCCAGGAAGGGCTTCCTTCGTTCCTGGTCAGTTGGTTTCAACATCCTTCTTCTGGCCCGAAAACTTCTTAACCTAGCGAGAATCATTTTAGAAAAAACCATCTTCTTTTTCGCAATTGTTTTCCGATTCTAGTCTTCTGAGTCTAATACTCTAGGTTTAGGGTTTTACCCCTCATTCAGTAGACTGCATTCTTCTTTCATTAGTGTTTTCAAAAAACTCGTTCACCCTTGCAGAGGTCTCCGAGGATTATTCTTCTTCTAGGGCATAATATTCTAACCTGGTCAGAAGTAATTAATACAAGGAAAAGAAGGACCAGGTCTGCTAGGTCTTGTCACGCCTATACATGAGAGAATCTTACTGTGTCCTGATAATTTCGGAACTTCAACTTCTTTATATTTGGCTTGCCTTCTTCTATCTTCTCCGTATGTTTGCTTTGTCTTATTATTAGTGCACTTATTATATTTTATATATTATATATATATTTTATATATATACTATATATATTAATACTTATAATATATATTAATTATATATATATTATATTTATATTTATATATTAATATATTATATATATATATATTAGGGTATATATTGTCTATATATTTGAACAGTACTTCGTGGGCTAAGACTTAAAATCCGGCTCCTCAAATCTGTGGATAGTTAGACTTTTTACCATCATAACAACCACCACTTAACCCCCGCGGATAGTAAAAATCACCATCCGATAATCTATTAGTAGTAAAGACATTGAGAAGATTGCTAGGCGCAAGCGCAACAGTTGACCAAGGCAAATACTTTTCGTATTCGAGGGAAACCAAAGTTGACCAATTTTCGTTGCAATTCTTTATTGCTTTTTAAACTTTTCATCATTTAAATTAAGTTTATACTTTTTTCAGTCTTTCATAATAATACTAATTAGAAATCTTACTATAAGTAATATTAATGATGATAAAATGCAGATTAGTTAATATACTATTGGTGATAAAATTTCAATAATATAAAATAAATACTAATAATTTAATTTAGTTGAGTATTAAACTTTCGACTCCGCCCGACTCCGACTCCGCTTAACAAGGAAAGAAATTTGAATGTTTTTTTGAATTCCCGACTCCACTCTGCACAGATATTTTTCGCTCTGAACACCTCACGCATCCTTTGGAAAATCTGTTCACGGACTCCGACACCCTGCTGTTTTATCATATATATATATAATGATATGTATATATATTATATATATAATATATATTATATATATTTTATATAGTATATATTATATATATTATATTAACTGTGATATATAATATTATATATTATATTATATTTTATATATATATATATATTTATATATAAATAATATATATATATATAATATACTATAATATAGTATGTTAAAAAAAAAAAAGACCTTTTTTTTTTTTTGCCTAACTATTACTATTTTCATATCCGACTTTCTTCTCAATTTCCTGCAATGGCAGTCCTAGGATATTATTAGCCCATGTAAAATTATTTGTTTGTTTTTGAGAAAGCTTTGGTGGAAATTATTTGACCCCAAAGTGCCGTAACAAAAAAAAAAGACCAACATTTCATTAAAAAAAAGACCATGAACATAAAAAAAAAAGACACTCGAAAAACTCCCTTTAGAGTGTCCATATGTGTTTATTTTTTGAGTATATATATGTTCTAACAGGTGTTTATTATATAAACTATTATAATTAAAAAAAAAAAAAATGGAGAAGTGGTAAAGCTTGCAAGAAAATTTTTAGCTTCTCTTTGGCTAAAGAAGTGGCTGAAAATGTTATAAGGAATGTGCAGTGCCGGACTACCCCCCCCTCCCGCCTTAGAATAGGTTGACTGTTCTACACCCCTCTCCTTGAATTTGGCTCTTTAACTCCCCTACCAAACCCCTCTCCCCCTAAATTTTATTGACACAAATTGATAAAATCTAACTATTTTTTCCAAATGCTTCACCAGGCATTGCATTAGATGTTGCACATGGTTTCTGCGGTTGTCAATTTTATCGATTATTTTCCTGCTGCCAAAAGTGTTGTATATTGGCCAAGGAAATTTGGGAGCAGGAAAAGTTCTGGGACCAAACTTTTTAATCAGATCGGTCCCATCACAGAAAACTGAGGAAATGGAACGATACAGTGCTAACGTCTTCCCCTCATCACGTGGAAATATTGTTGAACCTGCACAAGGTAAATACTGGGTAGGGTTTGTCAAGTTGGACAGTGCAAGACCTTGTTCTTGGTAGTCTCTCTCCAGTCACTCTGTTCATGGGTCTTAACTTGTAACATGGTGTTCAACAATTCTTGGCTATCTTTTTTCAAAAACTTTACAGTCCACCAATCATACATCATGTATAGTTAAACAAATATTTGTGTAACTATGCATGAAATTAATTGATTTCATGACCCAGATGTCTGCAAGGAATCGTTGAACGATCTGCTTCGCCTGTTGAGGGCAAAAGATGATTCAGTTGGTTGCAGCATTGTTCGACCCGCATGCATTACAGGCCGCCAAACAGTTGATGTTTTCGGCGACCTGAAACCTGCTAGATACTCTGCATTTCTGTCCGTAATGAACTGTCCCATGGTTACTCAGGGCTCCATTGCGGATCCATTTATTTTTTAAACTTAATAATTTAATCATAAGAGTGGTTAATGCTAGGAAAAGATAAGGATATATATACCATCAGGCCGGGCGTGCTTGGCCACTTTAGTCTATATAACTTCATCTCCCAGCTTCCCTTAATGCACTTTTTTGATTTCTTTTTTTTTTTGAAATCAAGGCCTATAGTAGCATCAAAGTTCAAAAATATAATGTTAAAAAATATAATGTTAATTAAATAATTGTTTTTATTAAATTTTAATACTAATTAGGCTCACTTGGGGGGGGAGTGAATCGACCACCATTGACGGGGTGATCGGACATCTTGTTTAACTTATTCTTCTTCGGGTCAAATTCCAATTTTTATTTTACATTTTTTACTTATATTAATATTGTTTTCATAATCTAAAATTTGTAATTATACGTAATAAAAAGGTCAATAATGATACATAAAATAATTTTAAAAAAATGTGGGGTCCGATTCACCCTCTCCGAGACAAATTTGACCACTTTTTGGGATTTCGTATTTTTTATATAAATATTTTTATTTTTAAATTTTTACTTTATTAAGCTACTTTATTACTATTAAAATTAATTTTACGTAATTAACAATTACAAAGATTTATATCTTTCGAGAAGTTCCAAGAAGGGAAGGCCCAGTGCCTTCTGGCTTGAGCCTATATATATATATAATATATATATATATATATATTATATACATATTATAATATTTTTATATATATATATTATATATTAATATAATATATTATAATAATATATATATATATTATATTCATATATTTAATATTATATTAAGTATATATATATCATAAACTTTTATATATACATATATATATTATATTTTATATTATTATATATATTATTATAATAGATTATATATATATATATATTATATATATACTATATATATTTATATATTATATATATATATATTAGTATTATATATATAAAGAAAAAAGCTTACCAAAATTGAGGAATTTTCATTTTTAATGTTAATGTCTTTTTTTTTATATAACTTTTTTTTTTTTTTTTTTTTCATCCACATTAAATCGCAGTAAGAGATGTTAATTCAGTTGTCTGGTCAGAACTTTTGATAGGAGCACATGACCTGCAAATTTTTCAAAAAAATTAAGTGGCCTTTTTTTTTAAGTAACGATGGTCTTTTTTTACCCCAGGTTCGACAGTGTCCCTGTGTCTTGTTGATGGTGCTGCACTAAAATTTCCCAAATTTTGTTTTGGGGCTGAGATCAAGGATAGGACTAACAAATTAATTACATTATGGTTAAATAATTTTCTAGGTATTCTTAATCCAGCTAAACAATGGGAAAAAAACCCCCTAAAAAACTTCAAACCAAAATGGTACGTCAAAAATTTTGAAATTTTTGAAAATCATTTTTAAAAAAATTTTCCCAAAAATCAAAAATTGACTTTTTCAAACCATTATAACACTTTTTTCCAATCATATTCATCGGGATAATAGGCTCTCCAAATTTTTTGATTTGTTCTAGCACCTCATAATTATTGTGCGAGATCACGGCGTGGTCCTTTTTTATGTAACTCAAAGGGGGTAGGTTCTCATTTTTATGTTAACGCACTTAAATCTATATATATAGATATATATTTACATATATATTTTATTATATATTTTATTTATTATATATATTTATATATATATCTATATATATTATATTAATATTATAATATAATTTATATAAATATAATTATTTATATTATTATATATATAGATTACAACTTTTGATATAGGATACCCAGGTTTATCGATCCGGTATCAGTATCGGTGGTATCGATCGATTTTGAGGTATCAGTATCAGGGCAATTTTGAGAGTAGTAGTCTGTTAATCAGTACTAAATTTTGCCGATTACCTTTAACCATCCACACTATTGCGTCTTTTTAATTGATTTCGTATATATTATAATATTTTTACTATACTTATATATATATATATTAATATATATATTTTATAATAATTATATATTATATATTAATATAATTATATATTATCACATCTTCTGAAATTTCCGTATCGTATCTTACCCACTGATTATGTTTAACTTAGACGTGTTTTCAATTTTGCATTTTGTGACTACACGAATGAAAAAATGCTCAAAGTTTTCCGTCGTTTTGCTACCTTAGTATGCTATTGCAAATCGTAAAGAAATGCTTACCAACGTAGGAATTTCCTTAATTCTATAAGGTTGCTATTTCCTTGTGATTGCTGAATTTAACATATGTTTTTACAAAACATGTGTTGGAACTATAAAACATAAAAACACAAAAATGACGGCGTTGAAGGCCTGTTTGATTTGATGAATATTTCATTCAATAAATCGACTTTTAAATCTATTTTCTTGTCCGAATCGATTAACTCCATCCCAAAATAGTTATCAATTTCTTTTTTGTTAATATCACGTATTTTTTTTTTTATTTTATTTTTTTTTACAAATCACGAAATCGACGGGCTTAATCACAAAAAGCTGATGCCACATTTGTTTTCATAAACAAAAGTAAACCTCGTAAGAAATAGTGTTCGCTTTTGCACGAAAAATTCGGGGAAATTATTAGGCAATCAGGCATGCCAAAAAGTCATCTTATGGATGTAGTGTAGGTTTAAGTGTTTTTAATATAATAAAGATTCCAAATTTTTAATTTTAAGTTCCTCATCTGTAAAAGCATTTTGAAGAATGGATGATTTTTTTGAGAGATATAGTGGTGCCACTTGCAGGTCTCTAGCGATCTTCTGACAGCTAGATTCTCTTGGTTGAGCATGCGGCAGATTAGTATCGAAAGGAAATGTCCAGTGTGTTTGAAGGCCTCGCAATTCTTTATTTAGTAAGTTTGACCTAATGTCGAGTTGCGTCCGGGCACATTATATTTTGTAAACGTATGTGTGACCTTCAGTTATGGGGGTGCCTTTCTTTAATCCTTTTTAACGAAACTGCCACTGAGTTACATTGGTTAAATAAACATTAAGAACTTGCAATTGTATGGGAAAGTTTTTTTTGTTTAGATGTTTTTCTTAATCTGAAAGTGACATCATTGAAATGCTAGGAACCCGAGCATAGATAAACAGGGGAAGCTTTAGGAACATCCCATGCAGTTAGTCTTTAGGTGCGTAAGTGTTATCGAGACGATAAACAAGTTTTATCAAAAGGTTTTCTAGAGGCGATAAAGATACGCTAGGAATTTACGGCGAAAGGTGACTTCTTCATGGAAAACTTCCTATCAGACAAATAACAAAGGCTTGTATTAGTGGGCTTACGCCATAAATTTTATGATTATAAGGGATAGAAATAAAGAAATTAGTCCCAAGTAAGTATTGTGGGCTATGTGCATCATAAATAGAAGTAGAAAGCCCAATAATGTTTTACTTGGAATTTTCCTTTAAGTTTATATCCTTTATCTGCTAATGTATAATACGATAAGCGGTTACGATGAGTGAATTTTAGATATTTCTCTTTGTTTTAATTGTACGACCGTTTTCCGTTTTTGTCTTTGTGCTTTTACGCTCGTTAGAAAGATTTCCTGTTTAAACGACCGCGATTGTGCTAGGCTTACTTTTGTTTTTTAACATTTTTAGAAACAGCTGTTGTGATAGAGCACGTCGTTTTGGAATAAACCGCGAATAAAACAATTTAAAAATACAATAGTTCTTTATTTACAAATTATTTGATCAACTATTTGTGATGGTTTATCCATTTGGCAGGAAATTAGATCTTTAAAGTGATTTATATTGAATGAACATTATCAATTTCAGGACGCCGCCATCTGTTTGTTTACTGGGATTTCGTAGACCTGGCTTAATCCTAGCAAGCACGGTGGGAATAGCAACCTCTAAGAATGAGGGGAAATTTCCTTTACGTTTTTGGTGGCATTTTCTTACGATTTTTCGGGCAAGTTGACAAACGACGCAACCCGAGCATTTCTTACGTCTCGTAAGCACAAATGTAAAAACGAAAATGACTTTATATATATATATTACCGGGTATATATACTATATATTATATAAAATATATATATATTATATATATATATATATAGTTATATCTATAATATAATAATATATTTATGATTGATATATAATATTATATATTTTTATATTATTTATTTAGAGTTGTACCACCACTCACGGGCAGAGCCTATTCAGGGAGGGGGCGTTGCACGCCAAAATTTCAGTCCACTTAGAGCAATTTTACGGGAAAAAAATTGGAGCACAGCAGAGATGCAGGCCTTTAACAGTGTGGGCAGCAATTAAATTAAATTCGCAGGAACACAGACGTGGAGAGAGTCCCCAGAACAGAGGGTGGGCAGGAAAAGGTGACCGCAACGAACTAGCCTGGGAGTTTACCATTATCACACAAATTTTGCGCACATCAGCTACGAGGCGTCGTAATGTGGTGGTACGCGAAAGGTGGTAAGTTCCTCGACACACTGCCGCTGCGGGTACCCATAGAACAGAGATAAGCCACCACATCACGCCGCAAGAAGATATAGGGTCAATTGAACAGGAGAAGTAACGGAAAGTTATAACTTTGGCCTTGTGACTCGACCTGTTCCAAAGCTACGTGAAACCACGAGCCCCCCCAGATATTGGACATCTCTCCAAACAAGGGCGGCATGAGACCTTGCTATGCTGTGAAGTACGGAAGAGGAAGAAACAGTCTCGCAAGTTCTAACAGAAATTCCCAGTTTACTTGACGGCCGTCCACTAGCAACACGTTTGTGATGTTGAGGTTTCCAAGCATTTGGTTTATGTTAGGCCCAATGATGTTTTATATTCGTTCACAGGAGAGACGAGAAAAGTCGAAGACGCTAAAGAAGTCTGGAAGGCTGTATTATAGTATTTAGGAGGGGATTTGTAGAGAGTTGGGTGGGTTTTTTTTCTTTTATTCACTGAGTTTTCTTTTAAAGTTATATTTTCCCAATCGGAAAATTCATTCCAGATACAGGAGATAGAATCGGGAAGATTAAGACGGGAGCCAATTTAGAAGTAAAAGAGGGAGCAGAATTTGAATGAGTTGAAGAAGCAGGGTCAGTCAATCGGGCATTAAGTGGAATGGTTAGATATGAGGTGAGATCATTATGAAAGTAGGAGATAAAGCAGCCTACGGAACACCAAACTGACAGAAAAAAAGAAGAGAAGTCGCTCCATCAACCACAGCCGATATTCGCAGCGGACTTTAAAGAAAGCTAACACATACCATAAAGTAAGCAAATAAGGGAGGTTGCTTGAGAGAGCAGTGACGCCTTGCCATACCCGGGTCAAATGTTGATATGTTCCAGCGCCCACCCGCAAGTCTCCCCGTCAGTTCTAGAGCAGAACAACCATAGCTACTTTTAAAGCTGAAATAACGGAACAGTACACAAATGGATTTTGAACGGCCGAAAAGGCCTCGTACTGGGCGTCGGAAGAAGGAATTGACGATTCGCATGGTCTAAGAATGAGGGAATTGTGCAAGAATTTCAAGTTTTAGATTTAGGAAATACAAGTGCGAGCATATTAGTAGCGATAGTTAGAAGGGAATCAGGGCGGCTTCATTTCTTTTCGGAATATAGGTGGAACATTGCGTGCTTTCCAAACTGAGGCGAAGTGCAGCTATTGAGACATAGATAATTAGTTTGAGAGGGGCTAGGTCAGCCGTAAGCACATTCCCTCAACTCGGGGAGGAATGCCCTCGAGCCACAGCCTTGCCTGAACGTTCATAGATCTTCAGAGGCCATTGCCCCGACTCAATGTAATACAGGCCCAAGACCATATGACGCCTGACCGAGGAGAGCGAGGAGGAGAGGGATGCCGATCGTTCCAGGGGTTGAGTTGAGAGGACAATAGAGAGGCCCAAGAGAGATGGCCTTTTCAGTGTTGTATTATTTATTAGTTTATCTGATATATGTGTGACTTACTATTCATATATATATACTCTCTGCATATAGAATTATATATTTATATATATATATATATTAAATACAAAAAATGCATATAAAAATGGATTTTGTCCATGAATAATCGTGTATACTATCTACCTATAGAATTAAATTATTATATTTATTAAATCTGAAATTACATATATACTATAGTTGAGACATTTCATTTAAAGTTATTACTTCGTTTATATAAAACTACTTTTTTCTTAACTATAAAAATGGCAAACATGCAGACACTTACTTTTTACCCGAGAGAACTTCTGGACTGCAATATTCAATTGTACCGGCGAACTGATGAAACAATTTTCCTTCTTTAAATTTTGAAGCTGATCCAAAGTCAATCAATTTGATATGAAAATTTTGGTCGATTATGATGTTTTCATCTTTTATGTCTCGGTGAATGACATTTACCGATCGCAAATACATCAGCCCTGACACGATCTAAAATATTAAAATTTTAGAAAAAAAAAACTTTAAATTTCATTACTGTATTTAATTTATATATATATATATATATATATATAATGATAAATTCTTTTAATCCTTTATTATCATTCCAGCAAAAATTGATATAGAATTATTATAATATAGGTTAAAATTTGATTATAATTTGAGGAAATAATTTATAGTTAAAAATAAAGAAATAAAATTTAAAAATAATAAAAAAGTAAAAGTATATAAAAAATATAAAGAGTCTCAAATCTTGAGTGCGCTAGGATCTTACACGAGGGTATGTTGTTATCCATGTTAATATATAGTAGTGAAACTATAAGAGGTATAATAAAAGGTATAAATCTAAAGTACAATGTGTTCAGATGGACAATCTTAGGGGCGTGTTAGGTGTCAGAAGAAGTGATAAAAAGAGGAATGAAAGCATTAGGGAGTTGTGTGGTGTGAAGAAAGGAGTAAATGAGAGAATAAATGAATGTACATTGATATGGTTTGGTCATATCTGAGACTTTCCTTTAAATAATTAAAACCAGTTGGAGGGGTTCTGTGGAGTGAGCAAAGCGCATAACCGAATTAAATTTCATTGACATGGAGAACATTCCATTTTAATTAACTAAGACTCAATAAACTTTGATTTGACTCTATCTGTCGCCGGGAACATGCTTAAAAATCTGACCTTAGTGTCAGTTGGTATTGGTAACTAGTATAGCAAAAGTGTCGTGCAAGGAAGTTGAAAATTCTGCCTTTAGGCCAAAAACGTATTGCAGTCACCTAATCTAGAGAAAAATTTGTCACGGGTGCCATTCAGTGATGTTTATATTACAGCTCGTTTCAGGCGACACCCAAGATTTAACAATTTTACTCTAATTGTTTGTGGGGCTGAGCATCGACGTATGGTGGAGCTCTGACATTCTCTGAGATGGTGGTAGCATTATCATTGGTGAACAGCAAGCTGAAAACTGTGTTCCTGTGGAACCTTTCCTCAAAACGAAAGATTAGAAGAGTGCGGTAGAGCTGATGGCTCGGAAGGTGGTGTGTGGCACTAGATATTGTATGAAAAAAGATCCAGATTGAAAATGCCTGAGGATGTCATTCCTCTATTTATCACCATAAAAGGCTTTTAAACAATCAACGAACATTTCCAGTGCCATTTTATTGCTCAAGAAAGCCATGTCTTAGGACGTGATCTATGGACGTAAGTGCGGTCTGTTGATTGGTATTTCCGAAATCCAAACTGTAAATTTATGAAAGAGGAGACGATCCTTCACTGCATTTTCCATCAGCTTGCAAGTGTGACAAAGGAGAGATACTGGCCTTAGATTTCCAGTTATGTTATTTCTCAGGAATAGAAATGATATACAGTTAACCACACTGAGGGGAAGGCGATTTCAACAAATATTCTCTTGTACAAAATCAAAAGTGCAAATGAAGACGGGTGGGGGAGGTGGTGAAGCATTATATATTTGAAATATCGTTGAACGATAATTGAAGGTAACTCGTATTCAAGATAAGTCTAAAAAATTATTTGAAAGCAATTAGGGGGGAAAAAAAAGGTAGAAGATAACATTAGGGTTTTGAAACTGCAACGAACTTCTCTTTCTTTCTTTCCTTTATCTTCCTCTTTGCCACACAGAACCAAATCATCCGCATATAATAGGTAGGGCACCCTCCACTCATCTCCATTCTCCATCATTCTAACACCATTTCCTGCCATCCCCACCTCGAATTCTTTCATAACCCCATCCATATACAAATTGAATAACCAAGGGGACATAACACAACACTGTCACACTCCGCTATTAATCCTAAACCAATCACCATTGACACCATTTATTCTTACACACGCTTCACTATCGTCATAAATAGTTTTGCTTCCATTCAGAAGCCTACCACCAACACCATATATCACTAACACCTGCCATAACGCTTCAATATTAACTCTATCATACGCCTGTTGCAAATCCATAAAACCTAAATACAAGTTATTTTTCTTCTCCCTCATTTTCCCTATCATTTGATTCAATGTAAAGGATTTTTGATCCACACATCGCGTCTACCACTCCTAAACGGCACCTTGTTCTCCACCATCAAGTCCTTCAGTTCACTCGACGCACCTCTGTTCGACCACGAATATCAGCATATACCTTTCTTACAACACTCAAAACTAATTCCCCTATAATCCTACAGTTCCCCTTTTCTCCCTTTAACTTTATATAAGGGTACTTATTACCGCTCTCCTCCAATTCCCTTGGAACTATGACCCTCCATAAACGCTTTATTTTACACAACTTCCAAATCCATTCACTTACCATCTCGCCACTCGTTCTTGAATCATTTCACCAGCTATTTCATCTATACCTGCAGATTTACCATTCTTCAATTTTTCGACTCTACCTTACTTCTTCCTTACGAATAACCTCACCCGCCAAAAGTACCGTATTCCTTCTTGCCTACCATCAAACCCACACACGATTCACTATCACCTCTTCTTACTGTTAATATTATACAGATTCTCGAAGTGTTCTTCCCACACTCCCCTCACACCCATTTCATCAGTTACAAAAGCACCATCCTATTCATTATTCTGAGGCAGAGTTCCCTTATTCTCATTCTTAACCTTTTCGCGCCTTCCTTCCAGAAGAGCTTCCTCATTCCCTTGTTAAGTCCCCATTCAGCCTCCTCCAAACTGTTCATTACCCTCTTGTTCTCCTACGTATGCACCCTTTTGTATTTCCTTTTCCTCCTTATATATCAACATCTTTTTTTTGAGACTTCATCATTTTGCTTTTAGTACATTAACCACGCTTTTTTTTATCTTTTAACCGCTTTCATCACCTCTTCATTTCACCAGTTCACTGCTAACATTCTTACTTCCTACTTTAGCACATTCACATACTGTCCTTTTGCACTGCTAACAATTTGCTTCCTTCATTGCCCCCAGATTTGTTCAGTTCAACTTTGTTCACATTCAAACCGAGTTTACTTACGCGGCAGCTGCTTACAGTCTGCCTTATTGTCTTGTTCACTAAACTTCTCACGCTTAATGGTTTACCTACTTCTTTCTGATCACCTTCCTCTGCCATCAAGCTCCAACTAAGCTTTTAATTTTTACGATAGAACAAACATAATGATCCGATATCCCATTCCTAAACCCGTTTCACTGATTTAACATCAACACATACTTCAAAATCTTCTTCACCAACACAAAATTCATCATACTTTTCACTTCGATAACAATCTCTACCGTACACCACTCTAGTATACTTATGGATACCTTTTGTTTAAAGAGTATTACTTACACACATACCTGTCTCTTCACAGAAATCAATCACCTTCCTTACCATTCTCATTTTCTCCCGCATCCCAAAACCCACCTGTCTTTATACATCCCTTTTTTGTATCACCTATACAACCAGTGCAGATCCCCCAACCACTATCAATCTGAAGCTCCTTACTCACCCCATTCCAGAACTCATCAATCTTACTCTCTCAAACGTTTCCCTCAGATGGACCATACGTCACAACCACACATAACCTTGACCTTTTTAAACTTAAATTTACCATTAGGGAATTCTAGGACTCACACACACAAAGTCTACCATAGCTTTGGAACCACAGGTCACTCATCAAATTTGCAAGCTCTCTCTCTCTCATTGCTTTCCACACCAGCCGCACCACACAGTTTCACGGTCATGACTCACGATTTTTCACCGTTCCTTTTCATCTTTGTGTTTCAGTCACAACGAGCAAATCAATTGCCCTTTCTAAATACATCCATCACTCTCTCCTCTTCTCCTTAACATTTATTCCTCTGACATTTCATGTACCCATACGATTCATACAATTTCGCCGAAAGATAGAAGGCCGTTTACGGCGTGCCGCCTTCTTCGAGGCCTGCATTTAGGCATTCCTGCAGAATAGATTGGTAGTAGGCACGCCAACCCAACACCACCGCTCCCTTAGTCGGCCTTCTACGACACGCAGGACATACGATGTGGGCAATTCTTTCTCCCCCATTTTAAATGAATGAGTCACAGGAGATTTTACTCTCCATCAGCGGGGATTCGAAATTGAACACCGCGTCGCAGCGTTAACAATAACCGGATGCTCTAACCACTAGGCCATCCACGTCCAAAAGAACGCTTCAAGCGTAGCTTTTTTTAAAGCACCCGGTTTTCTCATCCCATAATTGCTGAGTACTCAAAGGCCTGGCCCCCATTTTAAAAATATATATATATACGAACATATATACGAACTTACCTGTCTAAATATGTAAGAGGCAAGATTCTCATCAAGTGATGGGCGTCTATCGATAAAATCAAATAGATCCATTCCCGATCCCCATTTTTCCATTACAAGTTGATAGTAAAAATCATTCTCATAATAATCTATAGCTTTAACCTTAAAAAAATAAAAAAGTGTCAAAATATATTGCTATTAGCATGTTTCTTATTTTAAAAAAAATGTTGTTAAAAAATCATTCATTGAACATATTTACACTCCTATCAGAGAGTAATGAGCCAAGTTTTGTCCTTTAACACCAATTAAAAAAATTAAAACAATTCGTTGTCCAATTACATACCAGCAATTATCTCATATCATATCTAAAGTAATCAAATTAATGGCAAAGATTTTGCTTTTAAGGTACCAGAGGTTAAGATTGTCAACTAATCTCATACAAAATTAAATTAAAAAAAAAAAAAGTAAGTAAAAGCGTGTACGAACATACAAGGTCTAGTGTTTCATGAAATATGATGTGGAAGAACTATAAAAGAATATTTTTTGAAGATATTAATACAAAATGTTGAGAAATAAATAATATAGTTGACCTAGACATGATGATGATGATGTTTAAGGAATTTATTACCCTAAATCATGATTAAACTTAACACTTTTGATAAAATTTAATAAAATTTACAAAGTGAAAATTTATTTTTGTAGCATTTATTCTTCTCGTAATATATATATATATATATATATATTATAATATATATATATATTTATACTATATTAATTATATATATAATATATTAATACTATATATAGTATATATATATTTATATATATACCGGTATATATACCGGTATATCATTATACCGGTATATATTATATATACTATATATAGTATTATATATATATATATAGTATAGTATATATATACTATATATATATAGTATATTATATATATATATAATATATATATTATATTATATACTATATATTATAGTATATATATATTATATATATATATATATATATATATATATATATTACAAATGCAAACCAAAAAATGACTCAAATTCTTCGAGAGAGAACTTACTATGTTTGGATGATCAAGTTTCAACAACAAATCAATTTCTACAGGCATTTTCTTACCAGTCTTCTTATCAGTGACTAAGGAACTTTTATGTATTTTGCATTTATTAATAAATTTTTGTAACCACCTGAGATTAAAAATAAAACCGTTTAAAAACAGGGTAATCTAAGTGAAAGAATTTCAATATTTCTAATCCAATGAATAAATAATTACGAGTAATCCATCCTCATTTCTATAAGAAAGTCTGACAAAGCCATAAGCTCCTTTCCCAATTTCTTTCAAAGCTGTGTAATAATTACTGTAATTCCCTGCAGTAAGAATCCACTCTGGAACTTTTGTATTTTTCTAAATTTATATATATATATATATATATATATATATATATATATATATATATATATATATATATATATATATATATATATATATATATATAATATATATATATATATATATATATATATATATATATATATATATATATATATATATATATATATATATATATATATATATATATATATATATATATATTATATTTTATATATATATATATATATATATATATATATATATATATATATATATATATATATATATATATATATATATATATATATATATATATATATATATATATATATATATATATATATATATATATATATATATATATATATATATAGGGTACGACTTGCTAATTGGTGTGTTCTTTTGAGAGCAAGCACCCTATATAAGAGGATGATAATTTAAAAACCATATTTGAAACAGATATTCAACATAAGTAAAATATGCAATGAAAGTATAAAAGTAACAAAAGTCCCTTCTGTTGAGATACTCTCTGTAGGCGAATTGCAAGTCGCAGCCTTTTCCAGTGCGTTTTTCGAACTTGCCTCAGACTCTTCGTTTAGCGGCGAAAATTTGTGATCGGAATTCAAGTCGCAGCCTTTTCCTTGAAGTTTATCGCTCTTGCCGGGAGGATTTCTGAAGAGAGTATCTTGAGTGAGATTTTCTTTTGATTCTTAATAATTTGATCTGACTGACTATCTGACTGAAGAGTATCTCAAAATGACGGGTTTATATATTATTTCATTTTGACTTATGCTAAAATTTTGCTCGCGCAAATCTTAGCATAAGTACGAACATAAATTAAAATGTTTACAAAGTTATAATGGAGTGCTACATTACTTCCTGCGCTAAACACGGAGTGAGAAAGTATGTTATATTAATTATACAAGAAATAATAACTAAAATACATAAAATTAAAGTACTTTCAAATGCAAGCATATTTAATTATGTCCGAAGACATAAGTATAAACATATGAAGGCAAAAATAGTATACATGAAATTTGAAGAATATTCAAATACGAGCATAACTGGTTACATCCGAAGATCTAAACATATATACAAGTATTTGAATACATATAAATACAATAATGTTATATATATACAGAAAATAAAAAGTGCATTTAAACACAAGCATATTTGGTTATATCCGTTAGATATAAACAAACATACAAACATTTAAATGCATAAAAGTACAAAAATGTTAATACATAATAATTATTGATATGAAACAATTGA
>JABUQX010011963.1:15000-25000 GCA_015478945.1 Trachelipus rathkii | reverse complement strand
ATTTAGGTTTTATGGATTTGCAACAGGCGTATGATAGAGTTAATAGGGAAGGTTTATGGCAGGTGTTAGTGATATATGGTGTTGGTGGTAGGCTTCTGAATGGAATCAAAAGTATGTATGACGATAGTGAAGCGTGTGTAAGAATAAATGGTGTCAATGGTGATTGGTTTAGGATTAACAGCGGAGTAAGACAGGGTTGTGTTATGTCTCCTTGGTTATTCAATTTGTATATGGATGGGGTTATGAAAGAATTGAGGTGGGATGGCAGGAAATGGTGTGTAGAATGGTGGGAGAATGGAGATGAGGAGGTGCCTCACCACTATATATGGATATTTTTATATATCTGGAATCTGAAGAAAGTTTGAGAGGATTGGTAGAGAGATTTGGCAGGGTGTGTAAAAGGAGGGGCTTGAAAGTAAACGTGGATAAGAGTAAGATTATGGTTGTGAGTGAGGACACTCCTCAGTGTGAAGTTATGTTAGATGGTGAGCAGCTGGAACAAGTGTCTGTTTAATTATTTAGGGTAGTTATGTTGGGTGAGAAGGGAACGACGATGCAGAGTGTAGTAGGTTAGTATGGCAGGGAAGGTGGCTGGCGCAATTAAATCGTTGGTGAATGTAAAGGGACTAAGTCTTGAGTGTGCTAGGGTTTTACATGAGGGTATGTTGTTACCTGTGTTATTGCATAGTAGTGAGACTATGGTCTGGAATAAGAAGTATAGATCTAAAGTTCAATGTGTTCAGATGGACAATCTTAGGGGTGTGCTAGGTGTGAGAAGAATTGATAAAGAGAGGAATGAATATATTAGAGAGAGGTGTGGTGTGAAGAAAGGGGTAAATGAGAGAATAAATGAAAGTATGTTGAGATGGTTTGGTCATATGGAAAGGATGAATGATAGTCGGTTGGTTAAGCGGATGTATAGTGGCGAGTGTGTTGGGAACCGACCGGCTGGGAGACCGAAGAAAAAGTGGATTGAGTCAGTAAACGAATGTTTGAAGGAGAGAAATGTGAGTTGGTAGAGGCGAGAAGAAAGGTGTATAACAGGAGTGAATGGCGGGGGATTGTGAGGGGGTATGGTTGTGGCCCACCTGGGCCAAGGGATGAACCCTTACTTTGACGATCTACCATAGTGAGGGTCCATCGCTGTCCCATGAAGCTTTAGGGTGGATTTTCTGACTGCGATGGGTTCCCACTAATTAATGGTACTGAGGGGGCGGTAAGGCTGGGCTTTCTTTTCGACTTGTGTCATGTTCTTCTACTGCTTTTCTTTTCCGATGCCCGTCGCGCACCTTACTCCCATTCTTGGGAAAATATAAGGAAGATGAAGAAGAAGAAGATATATATATATATATATATATATATATATATATATTATATATATATATATATATATATATATATATATATATATATATATATATATATATATATATATATATATATATATATATATATATAAAAAGATATATATATATATATATATATATATATATATATATATATATATATATATAACAATAGAAAGAGTAGAGGCAGAAAATTTCATTTCCGGATATATATATCAGGGCTTGTAGCGAGTTTTTTTTCAAAAAAAGTGAAAAAAGTGAATAAAATTTTGAAAAAAGTGAAAAAAAATGACTGAAATGCTGAAAAAAGTGTAAAAAAAATGACTGAAATGCTGACAAAAATTACATATTTTTGAGAAAAACGTGAAAAGAATTTACAATTTCCATTACTAAAATTCAATGTGACCTAACTTATTTACTATAACATGCTATTTACTTAATATTTTGAGATGCTAAGAACTATGAAGTAGGTTTTAAATATAAATAACTGAAGATGAAAGTATATAATAATGAAATGTTAGTTTTAGAAAGTCATAATGTAAAGAAAATGGAATAATTATTAATACTATACTTTAAAATGCACTTACTGTATTTGGTTACAGAAGAAACAAGCTAATAATTATAAAAATTAAGCTTAATTAAACTTTCTTGAAAAAGTCTGAAATGAGACTTGTTTTTCGTTTTTCAACAGCAACCTGTAAATTTTCCACACTACGTCTTTTTTCAGATGCCTCTTTCTGAACATTAGTGACACCTTCCAGCATCGCTTGGGCCAAGCTTGCTTCACTAAAATCTTTTTTCTTTAAAGCTCTCTTCAATCTTTCATTAGCTTCCAATAACAGTTTGCCTGCACTTCCACTTTGCTCTGCCTCTTCTTTTCGTAGCTTCTTCAGCATTTGTTCATCATCAGAATTTTTTTTCCTTTTTTGGTCAAGTTGTTTTTTGTTTTCCTCTTCAGCAATTTTTTTGTCTTGTTCAGCCTTTGCAGCTTCATCTTCGAGTCTCCTTTTTTCTCTTTCTCTATCCAAGTAAGCAATGTATTGTTTATATGCTAAACGTCCCATGGAAAGGAGCTCTGGAGTTAGAGAAATAAGGTAAGGTTTGTTATCATACATTTTAAGAGCACTTTTAACAGTGATTAAAGCATTTAAAGTTCTCTCTGACATAGATGACCTGGTACTTGTAAGAGTTCTGCCTGATGTGGAAAATGCTCTTTCCACATCTGCATTACCATGTGACAGCGACAGTGAAGCTTTTACTACTCTTTCAACTGTTGGAAATCTTGAAGTGTTTACTGATGGATCGGTTTTATTAAAAAACTGAGCCCAATACAGATCTATAGATTTTTTTCGGACTCTGGTTCAGCTTTTTCCAATTGTATTAGTTTCCACTCATCTAAGAGTATGTCTGTATGGATTTTCCATGGCATGACCCTAGCAATCTCAACTATATTTTGGCAGCTTTCTTTGGACAATCTCTCATTAGGGGATAGACATGTAAATTTTTTCAACAGAGAGCTCGACACAGATGATTTGTTCAAAACATGCTTAACAGATTCAACAAAATGTTTTTGTGCTTGAAGACAGAAAAACGTTTTGTCCTTTTCACAAACATTTTCCAAGTTTCTTAATACCTCATCAGAAAACTGGATTTTTTTCAATGGCAGTAAATGTTCAGTATTAAAAAAAGCAGCATCAATTTTTTTTAAATCAAGATCTTTGAGAATTTCTGACTTGCAAATCCTTCCCAACAGTTTCATAACCAATGATGACAAAACAGAATGCAAGAGATGAATTAATGGTTCTTCTTTTTGGAAGAAGCCTGTGACACTCGTAAAGATATGTGCGCTAGATATAACAAAGTTAAGCTCTGCTTTCATGGTAGTTTTTTTTAACAACCTCACAATTTTCTGATATCCAGGTCTTTTCATCAGGTTGGGCCTATGCTTAGTTACATATGTAAGAAAATACTTCTTCACAGCATCCCATTGTTCCAAAACTCTTTCAGCACTCTCCTTTATGGTAAGCCACCTACTTGAACAATGTTTAATAAACTTGTGATTAATAACGCCAGTTTGTCTTTGAATCTCACTGTAGTCTTCCCATCTGGATGGCCAGTTGTGGAAGAAACGATGGAGGCTAAAGATAAATTCTGAAGCATCTTCGCCTAATTCCTCTATACCCTTTAGAAAAGCATTGTGTATTGTATGGATATTGCAAAACCCTATATTTAAAAGTCCTTTTTTTCTTACTATGGTTACTTGCTCGTTAAATAGTCTTTTCACTGATTTGTTTACATTTGGACTGTCTGATCCTAACATAAGAACATTTTGTAATGGAATCGATGAGTTATTAAGAGCACAGTTCAATTTTTCCACTAGAATAGAAGCTGTAGCAGTACCTAAGAAAAATGTCTGTAAATGGCTATACAGAACTCGATTTTGACTTGTAGACCAATACCTCACACCAATTTCCAATTCTTTTTTCCCTGCAGCATTTGTAGTTTCATCAAACAAAACTGCACAATAAGCATTTTCAAGGTCTTTAATAATATTTTTCTTAAAATATGGTGCCAATGCATCTGAGATCAAATAATGGGCTTTGTTGTTTCCTAAACTGAAATCTTCAGGAACTGCATCTTCTCCAAACATCACCTAATAAATAAAAAATATATATATATATATATATATATATATATATTAGCATATATATATATATATATATATATATATATATATATATATATATATATATATAGTATATATATATATATATATATATATATATATATATATATATAGTGCCGGCAAGTTGGAAAATGAAGGATATTGAAAAGGTGACTGCGTAATGTTCATATTCTGTTTCACATCCACCTATTCATATTTCAAAATCATTTGGCAAAAAAGGATTTTCTTTTTTATGTATTAAAACCCCATATATTGAGACCAATTATGAATATAAGAATCATGTTTTTTTTTGTACTTTTCTAAATTAAATTTTATACAAAAAAAGGAAGGAAAGGGTTAAAGTTGTTTTTACTGAGTAACTCATGACATAGCTTACCTGAAAAGTTTCACGAAGTCCATTGCAAGAAGCAAAACTGTAGTCCTCAGCAACACATTTCAAGCACCACATTAGTTCCATAGCAGTAGTTTTAGCTCGATCAGCATACAGTTTGATAATCTTGCTACAAGAGGGCAATGGTGTGACTTGTTTATTTTGATCACTTGAATTTTCCATATTTTGATTTACATTACAACTAGGCAATAATTGTAACTGATCTTTGTTTAATTTAACTTTGCTGTAATTGATATGAACTGCTTTCTTTGAATGTTGTATAACTGCCTGGAAGCCATTTGAGGAAATGTTTATGCATTTCATGCATATTTTACAAAAAATTTCGCTGTCTGACTGTTTCTTTCCCCACTCAGAAATTTTGAAGCCTTGAGGATCAGTTCTATCCAACCAAGACATTTGAAACTTACATCTTCCCATCTTCAAAAATTTCAAATTTCAAAAAACTTATCACTTATTATTTAAAATTATTTTAAACAACCTGAAAATAAAAATTTAAACAAATTATTTACCTATGTTTTCCAGTTCTTGAGTTCAATAAACTGTTTTGTAGTTAAACCACATATTTAATGTTCAGTCACAGGTAAAACAGAAGAAAAAGATATCTCCAAGTAACCTGTTTGCCCCAAAAAAGTGAAGAAAAGTGAAGAAAAGTGTAAAATTGCTTAAAAAAGTGAAAAAAATGACTAAGCTAAAAAAAGTGTAAAAAAAGTACACAAAAAAAAGCTATAAATATATATATATATATATATATATATATATATATATATATATATATATATATATATATATATATATATATATATATATATATATATATATATATATATATATATATATATATATATATATATATATATATATATATATATATATATATATATAAAAATAGAAAGAGAGGCAGATATATATATATATGTAGATATCTGTGGGCGTATATATAGGTATACATATATATATGTGTCTATATATATATATATAGTATTTTATATATATATATATATATATATATATATATATATATATATATATATATATATATATATATATATATATATATATAAAACAATAGAAAGAGTAGAAGAAACAGAAAATTTCATTTCCGGAGATTTTTTTATTTATTGTGGTTAATTCTGGTTGAAGCTGGAACTCAGAAATTCAACTCTGGGACATCCCAAATCATAAATTAAAAACTCTTTAAATATTATTTTAACTTTTTTCCAATTTTCACTTCAAACCGCACAAAAAAATTTAACCTTAGATTCCTTGAAAGTGTGGCAAGATCAAAAAGACGAGGTGTGTCAAATTTCACTTCGTGCGAATACTTTTGCTACAACATTAGAAATTTAGAAGGCTCTTGAGTGTGTTTCATAATGCATTTTGACATTTGTGTAGCGCTCTACTCTACAGAACTTAGTAATTATCTACACCGATTCGTAAATATTCACTACTAACAAGTTCCATAAGGAGAAGTGAAAACAACAACAATAATAATAATTTTTCTTTTTGAGGATGTGTACAGGGACCACCAATGCACACATACACAAAAAAGAGTGGCTATACCGTGTCAGTAGAACTAATAATAGAGGAAGTCAATATACAAAAAGAGAAAGGTAAATGGTAACAAGAGTTTTAGATTTGGTAAAGGATATTCAGCTCATGGAGGAACGCAAAATAAATTTTTTTGTCACTTCAAAAGTGAGGGGAATCAATTAAAATAGGAGCAAGGCGATTCCGGAAAGGAACGGTAATAATGTCAGGGAAGAACTTGAGTCGGATGGCTGAGATTGCGTCGCAACTCACAAATATATGAACGATAGTAAGAAGACCACATGAAGATCAAAATGGACAGGATGGGGGGTCCTCCCTCACCATGTGAAAGCGATGTGTGAGATTGGTGTGTCCAATACGTAAACGGGTGAGAATCACCTCCTGGCGGCGATTCCGTTTGCAAGAGGACGGCCGGTGATCTATAAGAGGCTTAACATTTCTCAGCTTGACGCCACAGATTCCTCTGCCAAACACGTTTCCAAGCAGGAGAGGAAACCTTGACGGATACATGTGTAAAATCCGTCGTAGGGAGGTGTACCAACAGTAATTCAGTGGAAGATATCGTCTGCTAGTTACCCTGCCGGTGGCAGCATATTTTTCTTCTGTATTAGCTCGCTCGTTCTCCAAAACACCAACATGGGAAGGGACCCAACAGAAGAATGAACAGTGCTGATGAACTAATGGTCAGCTAAAATCAAAGGATTTCGTGTTGACCGGTCGAGCAGTGGATTTCCTTACGAGACAGAAAGGAACCCCTCAACTTCGCCGGATGTGCCTCAGTCTTGATTAAGAACTGCATCTCGAAACACAGTAAGGGGAGGATAAATCCATTTCACATGAACGTTGTCGAAATTGAAGAGCAAAACCGATTGAAAAGGGGAGGCCAAGGAAATTAAAAAAAGGATTCACAACCCCAACAAACGGCCAATATGAAGGATTGTGGAGGAAACTTTCTATTAAGGGTGACAAGGCTGAATACGGAAGAATAGAGGCACGTGAGCGGTTCTCTTCGCAGGGACAAGGGCATCATCCCGTCTTCACCTCCAGGCTCTCTTTAAGCGATGATCGAAATGCCCTGATGTAATGCGCAGACCCTCGTTTTTTAATATGATCAAGGAGGCGAAGATACGATTGGAATGTCTGCCCATAAATGGAACAGCCATAATCAAATTTAGCCCTTATGAGCATGATGTAGAGGTGCAGCACAGTCTTTCTGTCTGCACCCCACGTCTTAGAGGTGAGGTGCCGTAAAAGATGCGGCGAAAGGCGGCAACTAGTTTTAAGATCATTATTGTGAGGAATGTATGTAAGGCGATCATCAAGCAACAAACCTAAGAACCTCACCGTTGGCTCCACATGGATGGGGAAGCCATACATATGTAAGATAGGAGACTGTGTTAGTCCTTCTCGACGGGGTTTCTCCGGAAAAGCATCGCTTTCGTTTTGAAAGTGGAGAATTTAAATTCACGCACACTGCAACAGGACGTGGCCCTGTCGATAACCAGTTGAAGCTGCACACCATACAAGGGAGTTTACCCCAGTGACATACATTGCAAGATCATCCACAGATTGAGCAACGGACCGAGTTGGGGATGGTAACGACCACACCGTTGAAGCCTATTGCGAAAAGCAATATACTCAATACGTTGCCTTGCGGAACTCCTTATTCCATGGCAAAATGTCTGGAAAGTGTGGTGCCGCATAGGACCTGAAATGAACGATCAGACATCAGGGTTTGAAGGAAAAGGGAAGTTGTTCCCAGAGGTTCCAGAGAGTGAAGGTTTCGCAGAACCTCCACCCTTTGTGTGGAATCGTATGCCTTTTCCAGATTAAAGAAAACGGTCAGGGTAAATTTATGAGAAGCGAGAGAGACGCGTACATCATGGTCCAAACGAAGGAGAAAATCCTCAGTAGAGCGATGATAACGAAAACCAAATTTACGGTCAGAAAATGCGTGCACCTGCTTCAATGTAGGAACAAGGCGGGAAGCCACCATTCTCTCCATTAACTTGCATGTGTTGCAGGTTAAAGAAATGAGTAAATGGTTGTCAGTAGAAGTTGGGTCCTTTTCAGGTTTCGGAATTGGGACAATATAAGCCGTCAAACAAACAGGAGGGAAGACACCCTTCGCCCAGATTCTATTATATAAGCTGAGGAGAAAAGCCGAGGCCGTTAGGTGAATAAGCCGTAACATCTAGAAGGAAATTCCTTCAGAGCCAGGAGCACCGTCCTTACAGAGCTTTAGTGCCTCCTGAAATTACACCCTCGTAAACAGTTTGTTAAAAGGGTCCTCCCCAGTGGAAACTGAAAAGTCCGGAGCTTGTGCTCGCAAACGATCCGATCGAAAAAGTTCTGGATATCGGTATTCGTTTGAGCAGGAAGCAAAGTGAAAACCAACTCATAAGCAACAATCCCCGGAGCAGAGATAACATCAGAGGGTTATGATTTATATGCAAGGAGTATAAGAGGATCCCTATTGTGCCTTCGAGAGATTTAACGCACAGACAAAGACGTGGAAGAATTTACGGTGGAAACTTAGTTACGGAAGTATCGTTTTCTCGTAAATCTATAGATACACCTGGAAGGGGCTGCTGCAACTTTAAAAAGAATAAAGTTAGAAGGAGTGAGTCCGTTTGTACAAACGGTACAATTTTCGCTTTTCATTGAGGCCCGAGCACGATCTACGTTCCACCATGGAGACGGAGATTTGCAGTTCCCAGTAGAAGAGGGATATGGTCAACTGTTGCCGTGAGGATTATTTCCCCGAAAGAGAGCAAATGCGGATGCCGGAGACGGGAAAGGGTTGTTCCAGGAAGAACTGGAAGTAAGTAGCTTGATAGAAGGAAGACCAACCAAACAGCCAGTTCGAACATGGTTGTTATTGCAAACTATGACCGAAAGATGGTAGGACGATCGGATAATGGTCACTTCTCCAGAGGAAAAGTGACCTCTCACATACGAAACGATTGATGGATGAGTACCTCAGCAACTGAGAGGTGTTACTCACTCTCTCAGCAGCACCTCTAGCAATGCCGGAAGCAATTGATGAAACAGTTTCCAACGGAACAATGACGTTCGATGGGACCGGGAGTCAGGAGACCCGGCAATAAGGATGACGTGTGGCGTTCGGAATCTCGGGATAGACACCTAAACAAGAGTCGGGGGGAGAAGTTCCTTCCCTCCCAACTCCATTAGCACCCACTCTTCGTTCACTGCCTGTAGGGCAGCCATTTCTTACCTCCGAACGGCCACGGAGACAGAAGGGTTTTCCCACAAGTGTTCTTCCTGGAAGAGTTCGTAACGTCAACAGGGGGGTGTTCCTCGGCTGGGGAGTCATTGGTAGAGTCCATAATGAAGTCCGAATAGGTTTCAGACCCACTAGAGTATAGCTGAAGTCAGTCAGTCTTGGGCTGAGTGTGGAAAGGCAGAGTAGAAGGTGTAGGAGTAGAATCACCATTCGTACGTTCACTGGTGTGGTGGGCAGAGCGACGAGCACGTTTTGCCCCGAGCGAGCGAGGTCCCTTACTCTGAACGGAGTCAGTTTCTTTCAAGAAGTCCGCAGCACATATTGAAAAAGAATACGGACGTCTGATCAGAGAAGACAGACTTTTAGATGGGGGAACAGAACCAAGAGACAGTACGTCGTGAATCTTCCCTGGGGAAAGAGAGCAGGACGTTTCCGAGATGGTATAATGGGGTTCAGAGGTCACACATGGATGTTGATCGACAACCATAGAAAGGTCCTCCAGAGTTGAAGAGGATGGAGTTTGAAAAGTGTTCACTGCAGGTGGGGCAGTGGATCTCTGCAATGCGAACCTCATGGGATTAACAATTGTTCGTCGGCGATGGAATTCAAGTGGTCGAACGGACCATTGTAGGAGAGTTGGGAGGGCAATTATCCCTAATAATATGAATCTCAAATCCAAGATGTATCTCAGAAACTGGAACACCAATAGGAAGGAAAGAATTCGAGATTCGAAGAGTGTCCAAACTCGGCACATGTGAGCGGGAGGCACGACTAGAGGAAAC
>JABUQX010011963.1:0-10000 GCA_015478945.1 Trachelipus rathkii | reverse complement strand
GGTAGGCGGTGTCTTTTCTTAAATTGAATGGGAGCCCTCATAAACATTTTATCACACACCAACCACAAAAAATAACCAGGCACATAAAGTCAACAAAAACAAAAAACAGATTGAAATTTGAAAAGACTTGTACTTACTAAATGTAGAACCATCTTTGTGCCTTCCTTCGGTAACATGGGGCCCTTGATCAACTTCCACTGAATGGTGTTCCTCGGTGGCAACTTTACTAACAGTTGGGGTGGACGTTATTAGGCTCAGGTCAAGAGGAAATCGTGTCTGCCATAAATTACATATTTATATTAACTTAACTGGCAACTACTGACACACAAACACATGCACGTACGCGCATATATATACTAATATATAAAGTCTAATGGCCGAATGGTGCGCAGTCGTCTGCACCACATGAGATAACCAAAGGACCGAGACTGACAATGCTCGGGACGGCCACATTATGAATGAAGCTCATACCTGAGCAGAACGACCAAACCCTCCGAGACCAATGGAGCTGACTCATAGCGAGCGTGAAGTAAAGCGAAACAGAGAAAGACGCGTGGAGGGGCGCAAAACAAACACTAGAGCCAATTGCTACAAAGAGCCCAGAAGATGCATAGCAACATCACGCTGAAGCGTACAGACTCAAGTGAGAGAGATCAAACCCACTAAAAACCTACTGAGGCAAAGCATCCGCAAAGTAGAATCGATACCCCTCTGGAGGAGACGTAAGACAATATACGAAATACAACAATAATCAAACATACTTAAATAACCCTTCTAAATACAACTACATAAGTATCAAAAACTTATAATATAATATATACAAAATATACCCACCGTAAATAATACCCTAACGTAACCCATACAACCTAAATACAACTAACAAACTACATCAAACCCAATCACACATTACCAAACATATCATAATACTTAAACATACTATACGATAATAAATATTAGCTTATACAATCACAAATATATTAAATATCTAACTCACCCACCAATTTATACTAATACAAGAGCTAATCCATACTTGGGTAAAAAGTTCAAAACATATACCCCATATTAATATTAATCACAATTGACCTTAAGTTCTTTATGAAAACCTTTCAACTAATATTACAATAAGGAAGACAAACAACACACAAGCACCAACATTCATTTCCCTACCCCTCAATCCATCTCAAAGCCTGAGGCATAGACGCCCTCCTCCTCGAGACCTCCCGCCCGACGACCTAAGGAAAGGCCACAGTATATAAGGCCACCAACCCATAATAAATTGGGTCTGAAGTGACGTTATGAGTAAGCGATGGTTATTTGTAACATTTCTATCTACTATAAAATATTTATACACAATCACTAAATTAAACAAACAATCCCACTACGACACTAACAACAAATCCACATATAATACACTTAAAAGTTCCACTTATAAAACCTAGATAGCCACTACACTTAGTAATCATCCAATACAATCAATATAAATTTTTCTTTCACTAAATCAAACCAACCCAAGAATATAACACATTACCTAGGTAGATATTATATATATATATCTATATCTCATCTATATACACCACCCTAGGATCACCTAGTAGCAGTCATATATGTATATATATCAACTATATAATCAGACTTTCCTGGATGAACATCGGACCACCCTCATTAATACATGCCACACTGGATAACAATACCTCTAACTATTACCAAGGTGCGCCATAACCACGCTACTGGAACTAACACACCTAAATTATTATAACAATTAATTACATATTACTACTCTAATTAGAATATCTTTACCTAACATTAAGAAACTATACTATCTATATCACATGATCTAGGGTACTCTAGTCGTTGTGACCTGTTATACCCTATGTTATTAATCTCCTCTAAACAATAAATCTACACAATATATAGTTCCGATGCTATATATATAGACATAATAAAGTAAACACCCCAACCTAGCAATAGTTTGACCTAAAAACCTATAATATTTATATTATAATATCTAATATTTTTTCTTTATTATATTTGTTTATTTCTAAGTAAAAAATAAAGTATATATAATATAATATATTAATTAATAATTAAATATATAATAAATATATAATAAATAGTATATAATATCAATAATATATAATATATATAATAATATATATAATATATATAATAGTTCCACTTCAATGAATAGTAATGCCAACCATACTCTCAATATCTCAAAATACTTTATCATACTATGCCTACTTAATCAGGTTTATTTAAGTAGGTCATAACACTACGTGACTCAATACAGAAATGAAAATTGCAAAATAGAGTGTAAGAAAAAGGGAACAGAAACAAAAATACTACGAAAATAGAATATAATAAAGCAAACGATTCCAATTGTAGCTCAACACTTCAAATCGTACAAAATAGCTTACACGGATATAAAGAATACAGATTACATGGATTAACTCCTCCCTATGAAATATCCACTATAAGGTAGAGCATATGCGTATAGAAGACGAAGTACCAGAGACCACACCCATAGATCCCATTACCACAAAAACCGTTATGATTTGAGATTAAAAATCATTCATCCTTGTATGATTAAGTTAGCACTATTATAAAATCACTTTTACTTAGTTTGTTAAATTACTCAGAGTTATAAATAAATATAAGTATCTTTATTTCATATAAAATTTGCTATATTTTTAACTCATATAAGAATTATCTTATTCTCCATTAACGAATATACCCCACAGAATAACAGGTAATATCGCTGTCCTCCCTGACCTCGGGGAACACGGGTGTAATTAGTATTAGAATAAACTAATACCCCCCCCTACCGGAGTCATCCGAACCTCTCACCTTCTTAGGTATTTGTAGTATTCACACAGTTACTCCGCCCCCTCCACCCTATACTAGGTATGGAAAACGTCCACCCCCTATGTATTCCCCGTCTTAGCTGCCAGTACCCCTATTTGTACCGTTAATACCTTTATCTAAACTAAATTATTAAAGTATATATAATCATACTATGTCCCAGCTACCTACCCGCCCTAAATAAAATAATAAGCTACAAATATTATATGTTTAATTATTTTTTTAAAAAATTTTTATTATTAAATTTACATAAATAACCTAAAAATATTTACAATTTGATAAAATAGTTAATTACATATTTATTAGGTAGCTTTTATGTAGATAATTTCCAATATAATGAATATTTTTTTTTTTTAGTTATAATTTTTTTTTGTTTTTTGTATTATTTTATTTATTTACAGTTTCCTCGGGACAAATTAATCCATAATCCATCTAATGTATCTACATTTCTCTCATAGTACTTATATAGTATTTTTTATAGAATAAATTAGAATGATATGACTCTCTAATTGAAGTACTGGCTATAAATGAATTAATATTTATGTAAGCGAAAAACAGAAAATATAAAATCGTCAGATTATAGATTTTTCGGGTAAAATCATATATAATATATATATATATTAATAAATATTATAATAATATATAATATATATTAATATATAATATATAATATATATTATAATAATATAAAATTAAATATATAATAATTAAATTCAATATATTACATAGATATATAATATATTAATATCTAATATATATAAATATATATATATATAGAAATTTAATATGAAAACCGAAAATAACCACGAACAATGTCATTGATTTATTGAATATATTACGTGCTCTCGGCATAATCTATCATGACACATCACAATAATCCATAAACAAAATAAATATACAATATACCTAAAACATATATACACACAATGAATCAATAACGAAATATATATAATCTAAATTATCAAGATATGATAATCCCTCAAAATTTGTGTACTTTGTAAATTAAAAGCACAATTATAAAGTCAAATTCAGCTAATAATCAATATCTATAATGTTCTAATGCATATACAACAATATGTTCAATACCTCTGTTTATATAATATCAGTTTTCACTTCTCTTCTGCACTATCACTGACTATCGAGCCAAACTATCATATATAATACAAGTAAATACAAAATAAAACAAATAAAATATATATAATATATATAAATAGAATCAACAAGTAATTTTCAAATATATTATATTAATTTATTTTAGGATATTACCATAGAATTAAATTACATTTACCCTTCCCGAATAAACAAAAAGCCAAACAACTAAAAGGAAACAATTATAATTTCTATCAGGATCAGCATACGTGTATGATTTCAGTTAAACACCCTGTTCGGTAACTACTGCTTTGGCTTCTGCTTCGAACACCGTTATTTTAGAGGATTAAATTTTGTCTTTATTTAAGTATTATATTTTTAAATTTGTTTTTATTTGTTTTATTGTAATTTTTGAATACGTGTAGAATTCCAGCAAAGGAGCCACGAAAACCGTTCATATAACTAAATATCTTATCGTCTTAATTCTTCTTCATTTTTCTAATATATATATATATAAATATCTTATTATATATACTAATATAATATATATATATATATAATAATATAATATAATATATATATATATATCATTATATATCATTAATATATATAACTAATAATAATATATCATATATAATATATATAGTATATATAGTCAATACCTATATATATTTAATTTAATATAATCATAATATAATATATATATATATAATATCATATAAAGTATATAATATATATATATTATGAATAATATAAATATATAATATTATATATATATATATATATATATAAAAATATATAATATTAATATACTATATATAATATAGATATATATATATATATATATATATATATATTTTATATAATATATATTATATATATATATATATATAATATAATATATAAAATATAATATAATATTATATATATTAATAATATATATAGATATAAATATTATATTATACCAACAACGAGTATAAAATCCATCAACGATTTAGATTCTCGCACTACTGCATGTTTGCAGGATAAGATATCATCTCCGGAGTAATTGTCTCTACACATGCTTACATCGGAAAACACAACTTCCCAGAAGAATTTCCTCATGGAAAGATCGTGTCTATCAACTTCTATTCCATCACCTTTCGCTCCCCTGACATCTTACTTATATCATGCACCAGTTATTCAGCGGTCGATATAATAATTATATATATAATATATATATATATCATAATATAAATATATATATATAAATATAATTATATAATATAATATATATAATATAATATAATACTCTGTCAACAATTAACGCACCACTTCTCAATCGACGCCTAAACCAGGTCTCCAGAAAAGACCAGACCTGTAGCTGCTACCTTTATTATCTGCAAATAACATAGCATCGGAACACATCAACTAGTAGTAAGATGTCTAAGCCCCAGGAAGTCCCCGGGTCTGCGAATGAGGGTCCTGTATGAATACGATGCTTTCCTCCAATTGGGACCGTTTATCCGTGGAATCGTGTTTGTTTCTGGAGTGGTTGTTACTCAAGTAAACGGTATCGCCACTCTGGCATAGATGACGGCTTGTCACCGTCCGGGTCTAATCTCTTTTTCTATTATTAATTTCTTTTTTCTTGCTTCTTGCCCCCAATGTACCTCCACGGAATCTATCCCATATGTGACCCACGCCTGGCCTGCGTTCCTCGTGGCTGTTGCACAGTTCGCAACACGCTATGTTTCAAACAATCCCAACAAATTCTATTGGTTTAGATTGTAACATGATACATGCTGCCAATCCACAGTCCTGGTTCACACCGTCGCGTTAGTATTCGGCGTGCACATCTCCTTGTCATGTGATCTATGCTTTTCTATGCAATAAGGACAAAATCACCCACCGATCGCAGGGGCTTATATGATCACACCATAATCGCGGTCAAGCGATATCTGCGTATTGTACCTTATGCGGAAGGTCAGGCGCACGCCGCCATCTAGACCGTGCAACTCTGCGCCAACCGTAAAGCAAATGCTCCCCAGACCAAAAAGCACACCTCTAACAATTGTCAAAGTACTTCTCGCATACTTCACAATGCAGCCTACCCTCCAATTAGGCCGTCGAAACTCTGAATTCGCACAATCGGAGGGTAAGAGACCAACTCTGACTGTCATCCGTAAACAGCACATTCTCCCAATCGCCGACTGTCCAATATAGATGTTCCCGGGCAAAGCCAGTCGCAACCCTTTGTATCTTGTGTTCGTGTTTCCGCAGGATTCTCTTGGCTGCCTTTATTCGGGGGTGGCGAGTTTAGACATTGTATATTCTTCGTTTTAAGAGTTCGTTGTCTATATTGGGGTGATTGTATGTGGTTCTGATAGGCTTTTCTTACGGATGCTGGGGCGTTGTCTTTTTGTGGGCGTCGATGATGGTACCTCGCTTGTTCATAGTCTTATCTATCCGATACGTCTCTCTTGTTATGTTTCCGATTCTTCTTTCTATGCCTTTATCTGACTTATGTCCTTTGCACGTGGGGGGTAAAAGTAGCGGCTCAATGGTGTGCCTTGGTTACGCGTTGGTGGCCGTTGTTTTCTTTGGCTCGTGTCTTTTTTCTTCGGGGTGTGTTTTCTCTCCGTACACTTCGCGTGCTCCGGTTCTTCGGGGTACCGCTGTACGACCCGCGCACTGTTATGTGTCACAAACCAAACCGTTGCACCAACAAGGTCAACGTACAGGTACCTCCGACACGAGCGTCGATAAATCTCTACGCTGGATCCATCACAATGAAGCGACGCGCAAATCCTATTCCATCTTACTAGCGCGTTTTAACATTCGCACCTGAATGCACACTACTCAACATTTCCAAGCCATGCTTATAAGTCCTTCCCCAATCGCTATCTAACCAAGCATGAACAGTTAACTGCACTCGCCATTACCTTTATATAGCGATATTTATCTATTCTCTAGAGCTGAGCCGGCGCGTCTAACACGTACGACAAAACGCTGATGCTGTGCCCCGATATATGATATTCTACATATATAACATTACAATGGCGTTCTGAATCCTTATCATGTAACCTGATTACGTCGGTATTTGAGCCCAGTGTGGCGTTTTGATGTTATTTTGTGGCACGAAGTTGGAGTGAAGTATTATTATAGTATATCTATATATATTATATAAATGGATTTATATATTATATATATCATATAATAATAAATATTATGAGTATTATATATATATTATTAATATCTATCATCATATTATTATACTTATTATATATATTATAATATATATATATATATATATATATATATATTATATACTATATATATTATATATATATATAATATATCATCATCCCCCTTCTTTCCCCAGCACAGGCACGTAATAAGCTGCGTCAATCCATAAGCACTCAGAAACAGAAAACAGTAGTCAGACAAATATGCACGCAAGTCGCAAAAGACAAGCACCAGCGTTACCACCCTTTATTATACCCGCCGAACTGAGAACTCGTCACAGTCAGAAAACATCACACCTCATTTAGAGCCATCACGGAAAACCGCGACAGACCCCTCCACTATGGCATCTCGTAATGTAGGCGGTATTCATCCTTGGACCAAGTGTGGCGTCCAAAACCATACCCATCAGTATTACTACCCCCGCTATTTACTGTCCTAATTATGCCATTCCTTATTACTTCACCTCTGCAAGCACATTCCCCTCATCCTTCAGGAATACATCTTTACTGAGCCCAACTCACTTTTATCTTCGAATCTCCCAACCTGTCGGATTCCCAGCACACTCACCACTATATATCTTCGCTAACCAACCAGACATATCATCCAATCCACTTTCCACCATGAACAAAACCATACTGAATCATACCTATCAATTTATTCTTCATCTACCCTTTCTTCACACCACACAACTCCTTAATGCGCTTCATTCCTCATTTTATCAATTCCTTCTACACTCCTGCTAACACCCTCCTAAGATTGTCCACTTCGAAAACACCCATTGCTACTTATAGATACTATAATCTTCTTATTCTCAGGGACCAAGCTATTAGCTACTATAACATTAACACACTGATAACAACATGCACCCTCATAAATACCCTAGCGTCAACTCCAGACTTATTACAGTTTCTCCTTTCCGTCCACCAAGGATATTAATTGCACCAGCCACGCTTCCCCATCATTCACAACTTTCAGATTAACGTTCTGAATCAATACCGTTTCCCTTCACCTCCAATCAATATAAATATCATAATATATACGTATATATAAGTATATATATATATATATATATATATATATATATAATATATATATATATATATATATATAAATATAATATATATATATAATATATATATATCATAAATATAAATATAAATATAAATATATCATATATAATATATATATATAATATATAATAATATATATATATATATATAATATATTTATATATACTATATATATATATATACTGTAATATATATATATATAATTATAATACTAATATATTAACTATTATATATATATCATAATATATAGTTATTATATATATAAATATATATTATAATATATATATATAATATAATATATATATATATTTTCCTTGCAAGTTTTTGTAATCATACTTGTTCTTTCATACAGAACTTGCGATTTTGTCTATTAACATACCCCGTGCCTATAATTGACAAATAGACAAACGCAGCTTCTCGAGATTGACCTAAACTCTGACAGACATGAGGACTCCCACTACGTAGGCTACAACTTAACTCTCACATAAATATGAGTACCCCTGGAGAGAAGAAGAAAGCGCTTGCACAGAGGACGCATCGCACATATAAGAACAAATTTTTAATAGTCATATCTTACATAAAATATAGTATATATATATATCATATAATACACTTGTTAAAAAATAATGTAAGAAATATAGAATCACATTCCTTTACAATAAACTATTTCCTCATAATAAATAATTTATTCTCCTTACCAACAAAAATCACGTAGCAGATGATTATCAACTTAATACAAACATAAAAACTCATTAAATATAATACAAACTATCGATAAGCATTAAAATAGGAAATCGACGTCTGCTAAAAATCTTTGACGAGAGCCTCGCTTCAGTTTAACTTTAAAATACCACTTTGCTGAGATAGAGAGAGAGAGAGAAAACACTTGACATAAGTAAATATTCTGAACTAGACTATCATGCACTCTCAACAATACTAGTCTTACTGCAATAAACCATATTGAAATACTGTAGACAATCCAAATTTTATAGCTCAGTCTCCGTGGAGTATCAACAATGTGCATATGAAATAAATAGAACCTTTACTGTGTATTCTGCAACAGTAGAATGAAACAATAAACAGATCCGCAATGCAGTCACATTCAACGACCATGAAAATCAGTAGCTTGTCCTTACAGCATAATTCAAATACGAATAATAAATAGAATGCTTCACTTTATTAATAAGAATATTCCACTATGTTAAAAATAATCATCACAACAGTATCTTAATTACACTAGAATTATCTCTAGAATGCTAAAAACCACAAATAAACTACTTTCTGCCCCGTAAACAGCAGTCTTTAGCTACACCGCTCTCTCACACGAAAACCAGCGCAGACTCTCCTCTACATTAATACGATACATTCATACTAATATACTACAATAACTTTCAGGCTTAAACACACAATGGCCGATGCCTTCAACCTACACTTACAGGCTGATACAGTATTGAAATCAGAATTATATAATTGTAAATAGTTTTAACCACTTGAACGTGTATTTAATTGAGGGCCTATAGCAATTACCTCCCCTCCAGACGAAGGAATTTATAATATAAAATTTCATAGGATTGTACTGTACATTGAATTTTAAATAAAAAAACCAAAGCGTCTTGATACGATTTAACAATTTTACAACATATGATATACTATTGTCAATAAACTGAATTCTCATTCTATCCAAAATCTCCCAATTTCATTTCTCATGATCAGTTAAGCGTCCAGGCAGTTATAAAACATTATATAACTTT
>JABUQX010011962.1:17500-19757 GCA_015478945.1 Trachelipus rathkii | reverse complement strand
GGGGGGGGGGGGGTGAGTGAGAGAGGCTGTACGTACCACTACCCCGCGCTCAACGGGAAAAAGTGTTGGCAAATAAAATAAATTAATAAGTAATATATATATATAATATTAAATTATATTATATATATAATATATTATATATAATAATATATATTATATATATTATATATTATTATATATATATATATATATATATATATAATATATATTATATATATATATATATATTGAATTTTTTGTAACATTATGGTTATTGAAAAAAAAAAAGAAAAAGAAATGTAATTAAATACTCTATTATTTCTGCAAGTACAAACACATGCAAACACAATATGTACTTGAACTATTGTACTTACATGAATATTTCTACGAGTTCATTTCATTTGACCATTTGCTTAGTTTGATATTTTCAAATTTAACCTTTTTTTTTTTTTTTTTTTTTTTTTTTTTTTTTTTTTTTTTTTTGTTACGTCAGAGGAACTTTCAACCTCTTCAAAGGTTTCGTGGTCTTGAAATGGAAAATATTTTTTTTTAAAGAATCTTTATAGTACAGGTTTGCCAGTTCATTATTATTATTATATTATTATATTATTATTATTATTATTATTATTATTATTATTATTATTATTATTATTATTATTTTTATTTGTTGTAATAGTAATAGAAACGTAGTAGTTGTAGCAGCAATAATAATAATTATATTATTATTATTGATAATAATAATATTATTATTATCAGTTGTAGTTGTAGTAGTATTAGTAGTAGTAGTAGTGGTAGTAGTAGTAGTAGTAGTAGTAGTAGTAGTAGTAGCAATTTAGTTTAGACTGCGAGACTTTTCTTCCTCTTCTCAGTTACTCCAGCTATAGAAGGGCCTCATCCGCCCTTGTATGGAGTACTGCTCTCATATCTGGGGGGCTCTGGAACTTTCACCCGATTTTTCTCTCTGGATAGGGTCCTCAATCCATATTGGCGTGTAGTCAAAGGCCATAAGCTTAAACTGGTTCTGTACTTTCCAGTTATTGCTCTATCTCTGAGGCGCGATGTTGGTTACTTCATCCTTTCTAAAAAAAAAAACAGGTACCGCGCGGCAGTGCTAGAGGGAACTTATCACTCGGAGTACCTCCACCTTTACGTCGCCCTCGTAGCAAGGGGTGCTGTGTCGCACATGAGTTTTGTGTTGATGTATTGGTAACTCCAGGCTAGTCGCTGCGGTGCTTCCTTTCCTGCCAAATCTGTTCTGTGGAATTCTCTTCCATCTTCTGTGTTTCCTGTGAATTTAATTTCCCCCAACTCAATTGGTGACTTCTGAGGCGGCAACACCCCCTCCTTGAATAGGGCTTGCCCGTGATGGTGACAACTGAAAAAAAAAAAAAAAAAAAAAAAAAAAAAAAAAAAAAAAAAAAAAAAAAAAAAAAAAAAGTATAGTAGTAGTAGCTTTAATAGTATTTTCGCAATTCTAATGTTAATTTATTTTTAGACAAAGGTTATATAAATATATATAAATATATTATATATATATATATATATATATAATATATATATATACTATATATAATATAATATAATAATATTAGATATAATATAATATATATATATAAAATATATATTATATAAACAAAACAAAGATTTTTTTATTTTTTTTATATTACAGTTAGTGATTATTCAAAATATAAATTAGTTTACTAAATCAAAATCACAAATAAATAATTGTAAATAAGAGAATGTAATGAAGCACTATAGTTTGAATTTCAAATTTGTTGTTCAGTGTCTTTTAGTTTTATATTTTTATATATATATATATATATATATATATATATATATATATATATATATATATATTATATATATATATATAATATATTATATTATATATATAATTATTATAATATTATTTTACATCTTTATATATATAATATTGTCTAATATTTATTTTTTTATGTATCTTAATTAGTTTTATATTTTTATATTTATATATATATATATATATGTAGGGTGTTCCGGGAGGAATGGGCCAAACTTCAAGTGTGTATTGCTTAAGTTATTTGAAGAATAAAAGTTATGTCAATATAGGTCACAATCGGATAGGTTAGTAAGTTATGACGTATTGACGAACAAAAATAGGTATGCAAATTGTGCACCTTCGTTACAAAATTGTAATGGTGTAGTACATAAGGCATGTTAACTGGATCTGATTCTGGAGAGGTAGCGAGGTACGGGTTGATGAAGTAAGATGAGACAAAATCCGAAAGAACATCTTTTA
>JABUQX010011962.1:0-12500 GCA_015478945.1 Trachelipus rathkii | reverse complement strand
CATCATAGACTAGACATCCACCACTAAAGAGACGATTACTGACAACTCTTCATAGTGGTAGAGCGACATAGTCGCATGGCAAGGACCCGGGTTCGACCCCTAGTCCGGATCCTAGGCAGAAATTACCTAGAGAAGTTATGCCCGTGAGGCGTGAACTTTTTATAAAAAAAAAGATAAGTATTTGTTAACTATGAAAGATCAGTAAACGTCTCCGCATGCATATTTCACCATACAAGAGGATCTTCGCCAGGGAAAATGCGTTTCTCTTCGACGTATTTGGTATTTTTGATACCTGCTTAAACAGATGATCATCTTTATCATCACTGCTTGACTGTATAATTATATTCGTGACGTTGGTGAACAGTAGTACTTGTAGATGGTTCTGAAGGTAACGTGTGCTGCTCTTTGTTTTTTGTTGAACTATACCTGACATGTAGTTTTTGAATTTCTTCATATTTTCTTCCGACGCTGGCCTTAACCATTTTCCTGAGAAACTGAGAAGTGAAAATTTTTGCTTTGTAACATAGGGTTCAACAGTGTAGCAATGGAATACAAATCGTTGTTCTCTGTGAAATCGAACTTTATGCTAATTTCTCTTAAATTCATCACTCTTATCATCGTTCCTTGACTATCATTGTTTGAGGGTACTAATACTCTCTTAAGAGTGCTTAGTTGAGGAATGACGTCAGCTTTTAATAACAAGTTTTTGCTGATTATTATTGTAATATTTTCAAAGAGTTGGAGTACAATGATACAGATGTTTAGAATAAAATTGTCCTAAAATGTTAAGACATTTATTTTATCATTAGAGTGGCCTTAGAAACATTCTTATAATCAATTGCAAAGTGTTGCTCCAGCGAGTAGTAACGTCATGTATTACTAAAAGTTGTCGAACATTAATTCTAGTCTGTATTTTCTTTAGCTCTTCTTGAGTCATGGTCGAATGATTAAAGCGTGTGAGAATTTACCTACCTTTTGAGAGCCCCTCATTGAATGATTCTTGGAATGTCAAGGAATTTTTACTGGTTAAGGTGCAGCTGATGACTGACGAAGTTTGTGTAGTGTGTGGAGAAGAACGAAGTGGCTACTGGAAAGAAACATATTAAATTTCTTTATACTAGTACTAGCATCTCTCATGGCAGAGTGAATTCTATTTCGTCAACATTCCATTAAATAAGCCACTGAAATATTCACTCGTTTGACTTTAAGTGAGTGATTCTGTTAGTTGGCAGCTTAAAATTTTGATGTGTGACATCCTTGATCTTAAACGTGTATACGGACACGTTCAAGTCTATCAGTAATATACTAAAGTCAGTAAATTGTCAAGTCTTTGAGAGTGACTCGAGCTACTCCCACGACCTCGAATGTAGACTAGCCCAAATGATCGAAAGGAAAAAAGGTCGACACAACATCAAAATAATTTCCTGTTTAGCCCGCCGCAGGCGTTAGGTTAGGTTAGGTTAGGGTAAGTTAGGTTAAGTTAGGTTAAGCTAAGTTTTGTTGGATTTGTTAGCGAAACTCTAAATAACCAGATTTTTTTTATTATTTTTTTTTTATTTTTTATTTTAACAAATGTCTTCCCACTTTCTTGTCAACCATTTCGGTATATATCCTTTGAGAGTGACTCAACTTACTCCCGCGACATCGAATCATTACGAGTCAGCTGACTAAGATCAACTTATCACAAAAGTATCT
Source organism: Trachelipus rathkii (assembly GCA_015478945.1). Taxonomy (NCBI): domain Eukaryota; kingdom Metazoa; phylum Arthropoda; class Malacostraca; order Isopoda; family Trachelipodidae; genus Trachelipus; species Trachelipus rathkii. The sequence goes on along the minus strand of JABUQX010011962.1, from coordinate 10,805 downwards.
AAATTTTCTAACAAGTCCCATAGGATCATTTTATACCCCTATTCGCATGTGTCCGAGTGCAAATACGAATGTAAATAATTTTTTGGCCAATGAATGTGAGTGTGAACATATTTATTTTTTTAATACTCGCGAATGCGAACGTAAATATTGAAAAACAGGCGAATGAATGCGAATATTCGGTCCATCTTTCTCTCTCTCTCTCTCTCTCTCTCTCCTCTCTCTCCTCTCTCTCTCCTCTCTATATATATATAAAGAGAATTATTTAGATACAGTATTAGATATATATAGTTAGTATATATTAGAGATATATAAATTTTAAAATATCTTACATAAATATAAAATTAATTATTATAATTTTTAGTAAAAAATATTATTTATATATACATATAATATATATAACTATATATATATATATAGTATAGTATAACATAAAATTACTATATAATATATAAAATATATATATATATACTATAATATATATATATATAAAGGAATCGAAAGGCATTCCTCAAAACCTTTCACAGTCACGCTACCCACTATAAACTCTCCTCAAATATTCCCTCCACACCAAAATACCTTTTCTGCTATAGGAGTAACCGTTTACTTCCTTAAAAAAAAAGTTAAATTCATCTTAGAATTCATTGCAATGCACCTACCAAAACAAGAATCCAATAGTTATAGAAAAGTAGGTCTCATCATAGTAAAACGGTGGGTCTGTTAATATTTAAATTAATAAAATAATGAAAAACGTTTTTGTGAAACTGATCAAATAATTACACAGTTATCTAGAAAAGTTTCTCTCTAGGAATTAGCTGTTGAATCTACTTAATTTGTTATTAGTCCATTGCCAGTGTCCTAGGTTTTTCTTAAAGTTGAAAGTGAATGTGACCCGAAAAGGTGAATTATATGTAGGTCAGAAGAGGTCAGCGTAAATCCAACAAACCCAAAGAATAATTTTACTTCTTGTTTATCTTATAATTACGTTTTCTTCAACTTCGTTTTCTTTCATAATTTAGCATAAACTTTTATAATAAACTTAAATAATAATTTGTGCGAACGAACATATGGTAATTTAAATTATAATGGTAATTGCGTATCCGATGCTGGCGATTTCGTTTTATTATTATTATTATTATTATTATTATTATTATTATTATTATTATTATTATTATTATTATTATTATTATTATTATTATTATTATTATTATTATTATTATTATTATTATTATTATTATTATTATTATTATTATTATTATTATTATTATTATTATTATTATTATTATTATTATTAAGCGTGGAAAGACAATGCAAAACACTAAAATCCAATAAAAAAAAATATATACATTTCTTTAATTTCTACCACTGTGATCTTTCTTTTTTTGGCCATGCCTTCAACTTCTTTTTCAAATTCACTACTTACATGCATCTTACTCACTACCCAACTTCTTCACATTGCAACTTACAATGGAAAATAGTTTTACGAATAATCTCTTATGCTCCAACATTTTCAATAGGGCTCTCATGCATTTTAAGTATCGTTTCCAAGGCCGACTGGTGCGTAGGAGCGACGGAGCGATCGTACTCCATGACATGAACAGCAAATACTCAATTAAAACTTCAACACTATGTTTGTTATGCACAAGATTTCTATAGTTTATCAATTTTATGGAATTGTATCCCTATCCATTCCCACCACGAGTCGCCACAGATCATTATTGACTTTTATTTAAAAGCTAACACACTAATTTATTCTTTTATCAAATTCTGAGAATACTTTACCCTAAAATAATTCCCAATCAGCATTGATCACTAAAATCAGCTGTCCTCTCATTTATTTTGAAACGTGCATACGCGGAAGAGAAAATTTTTCATTTCATTCAACCTGTCAACGTCTATTTAAAAATGAATTAATTTTAAATTATCTCAAGCATAACTCCAACCTAATTATATGTGTGGGAAAAAACTGACTTCCCGATCCATTCTAAACTCACACTCACGAATATTAAAAGTACATTCTCTCATTAAGAAGAAAAGCAGAAAAAGAAAGAAAAGAAAGACACTATAACACACTGAGAATTAGGTAGATAACAATTGTACATACGTAATTGTAAATTGTCTTGACAACCAATTTGAAAAGAGATTTCAACAAAAGCTTATGGTTGCAATGAGAATAATATATTAAAAGAAATTAATTGACTTCCTCAAAAGTTGAAAGAAAAGAAGTTACTCAACTTCTTTTCTGAAAGAAAAGTTATTGAGAGTGTTTTATCAACAAATAAGGATGGTAGTTATCATATATATATATATATATATATATATATATATATATATATTATATATACTATATATATATATAATTCAATATATATATCATATATACTATACTATTACCTATCATATATATAGTATAGTATAGAATATTGTATATGCTCTTCCTATATATTATATATAATATATGTATTATATATATGTATATAGTTATATATATAATATATAGTAATATATATAATATATATATTATATAATATATATATATATATAGGTACTATATATATATATATATATATATAGTATTAATATATATATATATATATTACATATAACATATATATATATATATATATATATATATTATATATATATATATATATATATATATATATATATATAATATATATATATATATATATATATATATATATATATACTACACCTAACCATTTTTCTACTTTTCATCAATAACCTTCTATTTGTTATCACATCACCTATAATTTCTACTGCTGACAACCAAACTGTTCGTTATTCTTTTTCATTTCGAAAGATCTTTTACCTTGATTTATTTATCAGATGCTTGGAAGATGGCCTTGGAAGTGTTGACCTCTATTTTTTTTCATATTTGCAATTGTGGCAATGACAATATGGTTGTTTTCAGTGCCCCAAAGCTCAGTTCCTTTATCTTTCCAGTCGACATGATCTTTCCACACAACTTTATTAACCTCTTCGATAACACACGACCTCAGCTCATCTCACTCCCGAAGTAGCATCACTCTCCTTCGTATAGTCCATCATTTTATTCTGAGCAATTTATTGCATTTCATTTTTACTTGTTTTTTCTTAAAAGGATCCCATTATTAGTTCCACTAAATGAGCTTCTAAAAGGTTCCTAGGGTTCCGAGGTCTATTTGGAACTTCTTCACATAACCTAACCCTAGTTGCCTGCTCAGTTCTGTGGCATTGTTCAACCTTGTCTCACATATATGAGGTGGTCGGACTCACATACTACTCTCATTGAAAAGATTGACCATCTAGAAAGTATATGTTATGCACTTTGCTTGCGAAGTAGAATATATACATATTATCTATGCTTGGTAAAGCAATGCAGTTTTTAAAGCTAAAGCGTTAAAGATGGACTAATCGCACAAGCATCATGGTATATGAACGCTGAAAGGTTGGGAAGCTATTTTGCAAGAAGCGCTTGAGAAGATGTGTTTTGAATGAAGGAAAAATGTTCATTAGAACCAATGGTGTGTGATGAGCATTGTTTGGGGTTTAAATTTCTTTTCTGAAGCTGTAATAAATTAGGTGGTATGTGAGAATTGTGTATGGTGTATAAACTCCTTTCCGGAGTACTGTAACGAATTCAGTGATGTGTCAGCATTAAAAATGGTTTGTAAATTCCTTCCCAGTAACTATAATAAATTCAGTGGTATGTGAACATTGAGTTTGGTGTATAAATTCTTTCCTTAATCTGTAATAAATTCAATAATCAATAAGCATGGAAAATGATTCAGTAATGTAATGAAATCGTTGGTGGATAAGCATTGTGTCTGATATATGAATTTCATTCCAAAAACTTTAATAAACCCATTTCTGTGTGAAAATTGAATCTAGTATGCAAATTCCTTTACATAAACTGTAATGAATTATGTGGTGTGTGAGCATTGATTCTGGTGTATAAGCTCTTTTCCTGAACTTGTAATGAATTCAGCTGTATGCGAATGCTTAAACTTGTGTATAAACTGTATTCTGGAACCTGTAAAGAGTCTCAGAACTCACTCTACAAGAGTAAGTAATTATTAAATTTTTCACCATAAAATGTTAAAAAACACCATTAGCGTGCGAAAACCACCACTCCAAATTCTATTCTTAATAAAGTTACTATCATTTATCATACTTTTGTGAAATGAATTCAATATAAATTTCCAATAATTGAAAGTTTTCCATGTCTAATATCCAAGATAATTTGTTTTCAATAATAATAATAATAATAATAATAATAATAATAATAATAATATAATAATAATAATTAATAATAATACTGATACATCTCGCAATACGCGGATCTCACTTCCACGACGCACATAGATTATCATTGTCTCTCAACTGATGCAAGAATATTATGCTCGAGACTCCCCATCACTCCAATCAACGCATGAATAATCCACTTCTCGACTACTGCTCATATCAAATCCCGGACAAATCGCAGATAGAGTTCCATCAACTTAATCTAATAATATACTTCTGACATCTGTCATTATGCCACGAGATAACAACTCCAGCATATCCATGTAACAATTTTGGTGTCCGGTGACCGAGTGGAATTCCACCATAGTGTCCTGCAGCGTGCGCATCATGTGTCATGCCTGCCAAACGGTCTACTTGACTGTGAACTCTAATGTTGATATCATGACAACCTTAGCGCTACCATACTCTCCGACCAGTCACAACACGTTGTCGGCTCTCTGATTCTACAGTCACTGGTCTACCGTCATACCAGTGTGACTCTAGAGGCTACTGTACTAAGTCTGCGGCTCAATCACGTACGTCTACGCTTATCTATCTAAGCTACCTACCTCGTACCGTTCTAGTCACTACCCCGCTTACTCATCGGAGTGACTAGATGCGCTACTCACAGGATCCCGCCGTCTGGTACACAATCCCCAAGACGCCCTCATTCCTTGCTATCCACCCTTACGCGGCGACACATAGTAAGCCACTCCATTCCAGTTCAGCTCGTACCTACGCCTATATATCAGGATCTGAGGCTTAGTCTCATATCGTATAAACCGGTCACCCAGCTATGTACTACATGAAGATATCTCACCAGCTTCAGCCATATCGCATTGATACTCATCATAGTCCTATAAATATACAATACCTGACGTCCGATACATTACTCTAGCCTCATACTCTACCGACCCGTTTCATACGCTGTATAACTAGTCCATTTCTACTACTGGCCGAGTTCAGCGTCCAGCGCTAAAAGTTTATCCCTGTTAACAACTCCCTGAACCCAACTCCTCAAATTCTGTGATCATCATTCACCGTATTCAGTTACACTACTGCAGAAACCCTACTTGTCTCGATCCTTCATGAACTATCGCAGTTTGCATAATAATAATAATAATAATAATTAATAAATAATAATAAATTAATAATAATTAATAAATAATAATAAAATAAATAATAATAATAATAATAATAAACATAATAATAATAATAATAAAATAATAATAATTATAATTAATAATAATTATTAATAACAATAATAATAAATTAATAAATAATATGCAAGGGTAAATTTTTAATGCTAACTTTTTTTTATTTTAATTACATTAAATATTATAAAAGCATTATATATATAATATATAGTAATATATAATTATATATATATACTATATATATATTTATATATATATATATATATATATATATTATATATATATATTATATATATATATATATAGTAATATATATTAATATAGTATATATATATACGTATATATATATATATATATATATATTAGTATATATATATTATAATAGATAATATATTATACTAATTATATATATATATATAATACTACCAATAGGGTTACGACTTGCCTTAAGTTTGGTGGCTTCTTTTTGTGTGCTAAGCACCCTAACTAAGAGGATGGTAGATTTAGAAATCCATATTTGAAATGATGTTTATTTAACATAAGTAACAAAGATATGCAATGAAAGTAAAGTAGTAACAAAAGTCCCTTCTGTTGAGATACTCTCTCTTCTTAGGCGAATCAGTAGTCAACAGCCCTTTCCAGCGCGTTTTTCCTACCCTTTCTTTTTTGGCGAGGAAATTGGTGATCGAAATTCGATTCGCAGCCTTTTCCTTGAAATTTATCTCTTGCCGGGGGGATTTCTGGAGAGATCTTGAGTGAATTTACTTCTTCTGATTCTTTATTTAATTTATCATATATTGAGTTATCTGAAGAGTATCTCAAACGGACGTGTTTATATATTATTTCATTTTCGACTTATGGCTCAAAATTTTTGCTCGCGCAAATCTAGCATAAGTACGAACATAAATTTAAAATTTTTACAAAGTTAAATGGGGAGTGCTAACATTACTTCCGCGCTAAACCACCGAGTTGAAGAAAGTTAGTTGTTATAATTAATTATACAAGATTATAAAAATTAAACCTTCATTCAAATGTATACATATTTGTGAGGCATTTGACAAAGGCGCACAAACATATTAAAACATGGTCAATGAGGTAATAGAATAAGCTTAAAATACATACATAAAATACTTTCAAATGAAAGCATATCTAATTATGTCCGAAGACATAAGTAGACATTACAAACATTTGAAGGCAACAAAAATAGTATACATAAATGTAATCATATTCATCATACGGGGCACTAACTGGTTTACATCCGAAGATCTAAACATTATATTTACAAATATTTGAATACATAAAATACAAATAATGTTATATATACCAGAAATTAAAAGGTGCTTTAAACACAAAGATATTTGCTGTTATATGCCGTAGATATAAACAAAACATACAAAATTAAATGTTATAAAAGTACAAAAATGCTTAATACATAATAAATTAACTTTATTGGATATTAGAAAACAATTGAATATTCACCAAGTAAATAGGCCACAAACATTTGAATCGAACGTTTCATAATCCAAGGAAAAGGTCGAGCTTTTAAGACGTTTTCTAATTGTATCCATGCACTTGACCTCAATTGCGCACGTAATAAGTTTCAAAGCTGTACTTACGAAAAGAAACATTGCTTGACATAATGTAGAGATGAAGTTGCTTGAAATTAGGTCCTTATTTGAAAAATTTCTTCATCATAAAAGGGAGAGGTCGGTCACAGAACAGCAATAGAATTCGAAAGGAATCAAAGTCGTAGTGGAATCCAAAAAGGAATTTCTGCCCATAATCCAAACTTAAAAATGATGAAAGAATCCATACCGTAAAGGAAGTTATGTAACATATGTAGAGACGAAGTGCTTGAAATTTAGGTCCCTTTATTCGAAAACAAATTTCTTCATGACAGAAACCATTTAGAATTCGCAAAAGGAATTCAGAAGTTCGTAGTTTGGAATTCAAAAATGAGTTCTGCCCATAACCCAAACTTGAATGATGAAAGAAATCCATGCCGAAAAGGAAGTTCTATGTCTAGCGATGAATCCTCGAAATGTGATAGTTGTGAAAAAAGATTGAAGACTCATAATCCAAATTAGAAATGAAAATTGAATTTCGTATTGATAATGTTCATTTGCTTGAGTCATTTTCTCAGTGTGTTCTGATTGGGGTGTTATTGTAGTTTTTTTTCTTCTTCTTCATTTTGTTTGGTTTTCTTTAAACTTTAAGTACTGGGTGGGTGTTCTTTCTCCGGGTTCACCAATAATATATGGGTTACGACTGCTAAGTTGGTGGGCTTCTTTTGTGTATTGCAAGCACCCTCATATAAGAGGATAGTAATTTAGAAATCCATATTGAATGATGTTTTTAATTTCACAGATAAGTAACAAAGTATATGCAATGAACAGTAAAGCTAGTACAAAAGTCCCTTCTGTTGAGATACTCTCTCTTCTTAGGCGAATCAGTAGTCACAGCCTTTTCCAGCGCCTGTTTTCCACCCTTTTTTTGTGCGAGAATTTGTGATTGAAATTGCAAGTCGCAGCCTTTTCCTTAAATTTTACCTCTCTTGCCGGTGAGGATTTCTGGAGAGTATCTGAGTGGAATTTACTTCTTCTGATCTATTGTTTAATTTTACTGACTCAATTCTGAACATAGACATAGATAGAGAGCATATCTCAAACGGACGGTGTTTATATATTATTCATTTCGACTTATTGCTTAAAATTTTGCTCGCGCAAATCTTTGCATAAGTACGAACAGAAATTAAAATTTTTACAAACGTTTAATGGAGTCTACATTTACTTTCCGCGCTAAAAACACGAAGTGGAGAAGAAAGTTATGTTATAATAAATGTTACAAGATATAAAAAAATTAAACCTTTCATTCAAATGTATACATATTTGTGAGCATTTGACAATGCGCACCAAACATATAAAACATGTCAATGAGAGTAAAAAAATAAGTTAAAATATCATACATAAAACTACTTTCAAATGGAAAGCATATCTTAAATTATTCCGAAGACAAAGTAGAACATACAAAACATTGAAGGCAATAAATAGATAGTACATGAAATGTAAATATTCAAAATACGAGCATAAACTGGTTACATCCGAAGATCTAGACATATATACAAATATTTGAATACATCAAAATACAATAATGTTATATATACAGAAACTAAAAGGTGCATTTAAACACAAACATTATTGGGTTATATCCGTTAGATATAAACAAACATACAAACATTTAAATGTATAATAAGTATACAAAATGTAATAAACACTAATAATTATTGATATGAAACATTTGAATTATTCACAAGTTAAATAGGCCCACATTGATCGAACCTTTAAATCCAAGGAAAGGTCCAGTTAAGACGTTTCTAATGTATCCATGGTTTTTAACCAATGCGCACGTAAATAGTTTCAAAGCTGTAGTTACGAAAGAAACATTGCTTGGCATATAGAGAGGAAGTTGCTTGAAGATTTAGGTACCTTTATTTGTAAAAAATTCTCTTCAACATAAAAGGGAGCGGTCACAGAACCATTTAGAATTTGTTGAAAAGTGAATCAAAGTTGTTCTTTAATCCAAAAAGGAATTTCTGCCCATAATCCAAACTTAAAATGATGAAAGACATCGCCATACGGACCGCTTAAAGGAACGTTACATATCCGCACCCCGAAGTTGCTTGATGAAATCTTAGGTCCTTTATTCGAAAAATTTCTTCAATACAGAACCATTTAGGAATTCGCAAAAAGCGATATGCAAGCATGTTTCGTAGTGGAATTCAAAAAATAAGTTTCTGCCCATAATCAAACCTTGAATGATGAAAGAGAATCAAACATGCCGAAAAAAGAAGTTTGCCCTATGTCTGCGATGAATCCTCGAACTGTAATAGTTGTGAAAAGATGAAGACCAAAATCCAAAATTAGAAATGAAAATTGAAGTTCGTATTTATAATGTTTCATTTGCTTGAGTCATTTCTCAGTGTGTTTTCTGATTGGAATTTGTTATTGAGTTTTTGTCTTCTTCTTTCATTTGTTTGTTTTTCAGAAGGCGTTGATTTAAGTTCTGGGTGGGTGTTCTTTCTCCGGGTTCACCAATTGTATAGGGCAAAACTTGCTAAGTTGGTGGCTTCTTTTGTGTGCAAGCACCCTATATAAGGAGTGATAGTCATTTGAGAACCTCCCATATTTTGAAATGATATTTTTATTCAAGATAAGTAACAAAGATATGCAATGAAAGTATAAAAGTAGTAACAAAAGTCCCCTCTGTTGAGATACTCTCTCTTCTTAGGCAATCAGTAGTCACAGCCCTTTCCAGCGCGTTTTCCACCCCTTTTTTGTGCGAGAATTTGTGATCGAAATTTGCGAGTCGCAGCCTTTTCCCTTGAATTTACCTCTCTTGCCGGGCAGGATTCTGGAGAGTATCGTTTGAGTGGATTTGACTTCTTTCATGCATTGCTTATTGTAATTTTATGCTGACTCGAATATCTGACTGACTGTAGAGTATCTCAAATCGGACCATCGTTCGTTGTTACTGACTATTCAATTCAGTTCGACCTACTCATGCTAAACACATTTGCGCTTCGCGCCAAAGACCTGCCCTTGAAGCATATAGTACGAACATAAATTTAAAATTTTTACATAAGTATAATAATGTTCGACCTACATTACTTTCCGCGCAAAACACCGGTACGTGAGAAAGTATGTCTCACTAATAATATTACAAGATATAAAAATTAACTTATTCAATATGCTAGTATTACATATTGTGAGCATCTTGACAATGCGGCACAAACATAGGAAACATGCAATGATGTGTAAAAAGAATAAGTAAAATACACATACATAAAAACTTTCAAATGAAAGCATATCTAATTATGTCCAAGGACATAAGTAGACATACAAACATCTGAAGGCAAAAAAATAGTATACATGAAATGTAAATATTCAAATACGAGCATAAACTGGTGCTACTATGCCGAAATGATCGTTGCACATATAGTACGAAATTATTTGCAAGTTGACATTATAACAATGCGCTAACACGATCGTTCATTATACAGAAAAATTAAAGAGGATGCAGATTTAAACAACAAGCATCAATTGGTATATCCTCGTTAGATATCGAAATCTCGAACCACCACTAATCCGACAGGCGAAAACATTTACCAGGGAGTGATTAGAAAGCTCACTGAAAGCCAATCTGCTTCTCATTACCACATAATAATTTGATATACCAACTCCTAAGAATCAGACGTGCCATTATTCACAAGTTAAATAGGGCCTACATCTGACTCGACGTTAAATCCAAGGAAAGGTCCAGTTTAAGACGTTTCTAATGTATACATGATTTGACCAATGCGCACGT
>JABUQX010011961.1:12500-19904 GCA_015478945.1 Trachelipus rathkii | reverse complement strand
ATAAATAAATAAATAAATAAATAAATAAATAAATAAATAAATAAATAAATAAATAAATAAATAAATAAATAAATAAATATATATATATATATATATATATATATATATATATATATATATATATATATATATATATATATATATATATATATATATATATATATATATATATATATATATATATATATATATATATATATATATATATATATATATATATATATAGATATATATATATATATATATAAAAATCTATAGAATATATAGTTATCTATATATATATAAATATATATATATATATAGGAACTTGAAACTATATATATATATATATATATATATATATATATATATAAAGGCGAAAAATATTAACTATCAAAAATAATTTGACTTGAATCTCTTAATTTTTTACAAGAATAAAGAAAAATAATAATCAAAGCAAATGAAGAGTATATTAATAGATATTAGAAAAAAATATTTGTACAAGATTCTCGAAGGCAATAATAATACTAAGAGGGTCGAAATAAAGTGGTTTTCCGATTGGACAACAACAATTACGGCGAAGAACCAATGAAGAAAGTTTAAAAGGTGTTCAAACTGTTGTAAAATAAAGTTGGATTGTATGTACACTAGTATATTTGCTGTTCATATTTATATGGAGTACAACATATTAGAAACTATTGACACAGTGAAAACAACTTTACCTTATTTTAGGTCATCAAGGTGGACAACTACTGAATTTTAATAAAAAACAATTTTCTCAGTCTAAATGGAAAAAACTAACAATAATATGCGAAACAACGGGAGTGGAAGGTTATGATGGGTCGTTACGATATTGAAAAGTTTTTAAAGCAATTGTTGGACATTCTTCAAAAACCTCAAATCCTTTGAAATTTGTAATCACGAGTGAATTGGTAAGAAGTTTAATTATGATTTCAACTTTATTCGAGTTCATTCTTCCATTGCAGTCTCCATCGTTAGTCACGGTAAATGCTCTTAATCATATTGAAAATATGATTTGATGCTTGCTTTTAAAGATTTTCTCGAAAACATCGACAAAAAATTTTCAAACAATTTCGCATTTGCAAAAAAGAATATCTGCTTTCTGTTAATTAATAATTAATGAAGAAATGAGAATATCTCGTATCAAAGTCAATATTAAGAAACAAAGAAACAGCAATCCGCTTTTTTTTATGATTTTTCAAACCCGTTAGAGAGCAAGTTCTTGAGTCCAAATATCTGGACATCCTTACCAATTTTTTTTGTAGTGATTCAATCGATACCTATTAAAAAAATTAAATAAATTGCATCAATACAGTCACATTTTGATCGATGTGGATTCTATCATTCATCTTACTAGCATCATTCACTCTATAGAAAGATATTTCCTTACTATGAAAAGTCTCAAAACAAACTTTCTCAATTACACAATGATGGAAAACTAAGAGAACTGGCCTTAATGAGTGTTCATCACAGCTACACGATGTAAATGGAGAAAATTATAAATCATTTTGCTGTTAAGAGAGCAAGAAGATGATATATATATATATATATATATATATATATATATATATATATATATATATATATATATATATATATATATATATATATATATATATATATATATATATATATATATATATATATATATATATATGTATATATATATATATATATATATATATATATATATATATATATATATATATATATATATATATATATATATATATATATATATATATATATATATATATATATATATATATATATCATTGTCATCATCACCCACCTTCTTTCACCATTGACTGGGGGTAAGGTGCGTAACATGCATCGGAAACAAAGAAGTAGTAAATTAGTAGAAGAATATGACGCAAATCGAAAAGAAAGCCCAGTCTTACCGCCCCCTTTAAACCTTTTAGTGAGGACTCGTCGCAGTCAGAAATCCACCTTAGAACTTCACTGGACCGCGACGGATCCTCACTATGACATCTCGTCAATGTAGGGTTCATCCCTTGGCCCAGGTGGGCCACAACCATACCCCCCCTCACTAAACCCCGCCATTCACCCTATTATGCACCTTTCTTCTCCCCTCTGCCAAACTAGGCATTCCTTTACTGACTCAACTTTTTCTTCGGTCTCCCAGCCAGTCGATTTCCAGCACACTCACCACTGTACATCCGCTTAACCAACTGACTATCATCCATCCTTTTCACATGACCAAACCATCTCAACGTACTTTCATTTATTCTCTCATTTACTCCTTTCTTCACACCACACAACCCCCTAATGCGTTCATTCCTCATTTTATCAATTCTTCTCACACCTAACAAGCCCCTAAGAATGTTCATGTGAACACATTGTACTTTAGATCTATACCTCTTATTCCAGACCATAGTTTCACTACTAAACATTAACACAGGTAACAACATACCCTCATGTAAGACCCAAGCGCACTCAAGACTTAATCCCTTTAAATCCACCAAGAACTTAATTGCTCCAGCCACCTTCCTACCATTCACAACTTTCTTACTACACTCTGCCTCATCGGTCCCTTTTCATCCAACATATATCCTAAATATTTAAACTCAAGACACTTGTTCAGTTGCTCAGCATCCAACATAACTTCACATTGAGGATTGTCCTCACTCACAACGATAACCTTACTCTTATCCACGTTTACTTTCAAACCCCTTCTTTTACACACCCTGCCAAAACGTTCTACCAATCCTCTCAAACTCTTTCAGATTCGCAAAAAACAACCAAATCATATGCATATAATAGGTAGGGCACCCTCCACTCCTTTCCATTCTATATCATTCTAATACCTTTCCCTGCCACCCCCATCTTTAATTCTTTCATAACTCCATCCATATACAAATTGAATAACCAAGGTGACTTAACATATCACTGCCTCACTCAGCTTTTTATATTAAACCAATCACTTTCAACTCAATTTATTCTTACACACGCTTCACTATCGTCATACATACACTTGTTCCAGTTACTCAGCATCCAACATAACTCAACACCGAGGACTGTCCTCACTCACAACCATAACCTTACTCTTATCCACGTTTACTTTCAAACCCCCCCTTTTACACACCCTGCTAAATAGCTCTACCAATCCTCCCAACTCTTTACAGATTCGCCACACAAAACCAAATCATATGCATATAATAGGTAGGGCACCCTCCACTCCCTTTCGTTCTATATTATTCTTAATAACTCCCTTCCTCTCGCTGGGCACATCCACCTTTTAATTCTTTCATAACCCCATCCATATACAAATTGAATAACCAAGGAGACTTAACACATCCCTGCCTCACTCCGCTATTAATTTTAAACCAATCACTTTCAACTCAATTTATTCTTACACAAGCTTCACTATCGTCATACATACTTTTGATTCCATTAAGAAGTCAACCACCAACACCATATATCACTAACACCTGACAATGAGCTTCTCTATTAATCTTAGCATACGCCTGTTGCAAATCCATAAAACCTATAAGCAATTTATTCTTCTTCTCCCTCATTTTCTCAATCATTTGTTTCAATGTAAATATTTGATCCACATATCCTCTACCACTTCTAAACGCAACATGTTCTTCACCAATCAGTCCCACAGTCACTCGACGCACTCTTTCGACCAAAATACTAGCATATCTTCCCTACAACATTCAATAAACTAATTCCCCTATAGTTCCTTCAGTTACCCTTATCCCCTTTACCCTTATATACCCTGCTCTCCTCCAATCCCTCGGAACTATACCCTCAATAAACCCTTTTTTACACAACTTCCAAATCTAATCAATCATCTCTCGCTTGTTCTTGATCGTTTCGCCAGTAATTTCATCTATACCTTCCTTCAGATTTACCATTCTTCAACTTTCTCACTTACCCATTACCTCATTACTAATAACCTCATCCCCAAAATACCTACTCCTTCTTGCACCATCAAACCCACACACATTCACTATCACCTCTTCATTACTGCCAATGTTATTCAGATTTTGAAGTGTTACCTCCACACTCTCCTCACATCCATTTCATCACTTACGAAAGCACCATCCCTATTCATAATTCTAAGCATATTTCCCTTATTCTCATTCCTTCCAGAAGAGCTTCCTATTCCCTTGTAAGTCATCATTCATCCTCCTTCCAAACTGTTTATTTACCTCTTTTTACCTCCTATGTATGCATCTTTTAGTATTCCTTTTTTCATCCTTATATAATTCCAAACATCTTTCTTTTGAAACCTCATCATTCGCTTTTCGTACATTCAATGATTCAACCACGCTTCTTTTTTACTTTTAACCGCTTGCATCACCTCTTCATTCCACAACTCACTGTTAACATTCTTACTCCTACTTTAGCACATCCACATTCTTTTGCACTACTAACAACCGCTTCCTTCATTGCTTCCAGATTTGTTCAGTTTCAACACTTTGTTCACATTCAACTGATTTATTTGCAAGCGCTCTTAAATTCTTATCCTTATTGCCTTGTTCACTTAACTTCTTCCTCTTAATTCTACCCACTTCCTTCCTTATCACCTTCCACTCCATCCAAGCCCCTACTAACTTAATTTTACATAAAACAACATAATGATCCGATAATCCCATTCCTAACCCCATCACTGATTTAACATCCAACACATACTTCAACATCTCCTCCTTCACCAACACAAAATCATTCATACTTTTCACATCGATACCATCTCTACCTACACCAACTCTAGTATACTTAAAAATACTCTTCTGTTTAAAGAAAATATTACTTACACACATACCTCTCTCTCCTCACAGAAATCAATCATCTTCCTGCCATTCTCATTTTCTCCAGACACTCCAAAGCCACATATTATACCATCCCTTTTTTTTGATCACCTATCCAACCATTTAGGTCACCCAACACAATCAATCTGAAGCTCCTACTCACCCCATCCAAAACATCACTCAGATTATCCCAGAAAATAGCACTCTCTTCAACATTACCCTCAGATGGACTTTGTGTCACAACCACATATACCTTGACCTTTACAAACAAATTTAACCATTAGAATTTTAGTACTCGCACAAACAAAATCTACCATAGCTCTGTACCACAGGTCACTCATCAGAATTGCAACTCCTCTCTTCCCTCTCTATATTCCTTTTTCCATATTTAGCATTACTGGCCAATATTTCACACCACACTTCACTCATTTTCACAGTTTCCTTTCATCTTAGCTTCAGTCACAGCGAGCAAATCAAATTTGCCATTTCTAATTGCATTCATCACCTGTCTCCTCTTATCCTCAGCATTTATTCCTCTGACATTCCATGTACCCATACGATTCATACATTTTTGCCGAAAGATATAAAGTCGCTTACGGCGATCACGACCTTCTCCGAGGCATGCATTAGCATTCCTGGCAAAAGATGAGTGGTAGTGGGCAGCCAACCCAACAACCACCGTCCCTTTTCTCTTTAGTCGCCTTCTACGACACGCAGGACATACGCTGTGGGCAATTCTTTCTCTCCCACATACAGGGATATAGGGATAAGGATATCTGTAAGATGTTGTCTAGAAGAGGGGGTGTAGATATGAGTATGTGTATCTGCTAAGTAGGTGGTGTCGGTATGATGTTGTCTGGAGGATGAGTGTGGATATGAACACAATAGAGAAAGGCCAACCATTAGGCACTGAAATGTCATGGGAGAGACCCTACACACCATAAGTCAGACGGGAGGTAATTCATCGGTGCGATTGCGCTACATACTCCTCCTCTCTAAATATATATATATATATATCAACGACCCGGTATATATATATATATATATATATATATATATTTATTTATTTAATTTTCTCCGATATATATATATTTAGACTCTGTTTATATATATATATATATATATATATATATATATATATATATATATATATATATAAAATCATAAAATGAATGTATATATATATATATATATATATATATATATATATATATATATATATATATATATATATATATATATATATATTTATATATATATATTTATATATATATATATATATATATATATATATATATATATATATATATCAACGACCCGGGTCCAAAACGCCGACGAGTGCCACGCATAATTACCTTCCAGCAAACCGTAGGTGAAAGACCTTAAGAAATAATTAGGACAAGGCTGGACATGATCTGACACCCTACCATGGTACCTTCTTTCCCCAAGGACAAAAAAATGCACAACTCGTAACCCCATTGCGGAAGGGAATATATATATATATATATATATATATATATATATATAGCATATATATATATATATATATTATACATATATATAGTTATGTGGACAACAAAAATGCACATATCTCGTAGTATATATATATATATATATATATATATATATATATATATTATACGAGAAGCATTAATAAATTTTATTATATAATTTTTGCACTCATCAAATATTTCTCAATATAAAAATGGAAAGGAATAATTTTGGTAACTTCTAAAATATTCCAACAACAAAACAAACATAAGAAAAATAAATAAGAAAATCATTATTATTATTATTATTATTATTATTATTATTATTATTATTATTATTATTATTATTATTATTATTATTATTATTATTATTATTGAGATAATATTTTCGCTTTTCCTTCTTTTGTCGTTTCAAATACATTTCATGTAGGATTTTGTTATTTTCGGACATAATTTTTATGCACATAAAGAAAAAAAAAACGTATAGTGAGACAGTCATAAAAGTTAGACAGACTTAGTTAAAAGCTCTGGGCTCATTCCTTGGTCTGTCTCCGGAGGTGCCTCCTTCTCCTTCTTCTCCCCCACACTGCTTCAGGCATTTTGCCTGACAGAGCAATGACCGACCCCCCAAAAAAACAAATTCGCTGTCTTCCCCCTAAGAGTCTCTCTCTCTCTCTCTCTCTCTCTCTCTCTCTCTCTCTCTCTCTCTCTCTCTCTCTCTCTCTCTCTCTCTCTCTCTCTCTCTCTCTCTCTCTCTCTCTCTCTCTCTCTCTCTCTCTCTCTCTCTCTCTCTCTCTCTCTCTCTCTCTCTCTCTCTCTCTCTCTTTACATTTACACTCACGCGTGCGATCACACACAAACAACGTAATCACTTTTTTTGTCACTTAAATATTATTTTTTTCGTCATTCTTTTCTTTTACAATTTTTTTTTACTTTTGTTTTTATTTATACTTTCCGTAATTTGATGTGATTTTTTTGGTTTGTTTGTTTGTTTGTTCATATTTGAGCAATATTATTCCTTTACAGTTATTTATTCGGTTATTGTTCCCATCATTATACTTATTATCGTCTTTCTCACACACACACACACATATATATATATATATATATATATATTATATATATATTAATAT
>JABUQX010011961.1:0-2500 GCA_015478945.1 Trachelipus rathkii | reverse complement strand
AATTTACCCTAAAATTATTTAAATTCGATACTTTTTATGCATAATTATCTAAATGTGTCACATGAAACATTATATTTGCTTAAAATATTAATTAATATTATATAATATATATATATATATTATATATATATATATATACTATATATATTATATATATATATATATATATATATATATATATAAATAGTATAATATAATAATATATATATATAACTTATTATATATATATTACACTGGAACACTATTAGAATATTCAGTACATGCCTCTTCCATTGATGAATGAAAGTTTGTAGGGACCTGTTGTCTAAAATCATTTCCATTCTTTTTTGCTCAAATCTTTACACCACCAAACTACTAATGCAGTCTAGAACAGAGTTCTTATTCCTAAACTCTTTTCCTTATATTTTATCACATTCAAGCCATGGTGTCACGACATATCGACCCTTAACTGTGTTTTTAACTTGTCCTCCTTTTTAAGCAGGATTTGTATGGTCTTTTCCAGTAGGAAAAAATTACTATATAGCTTTTTTCAACTGTTTCGTGAAAGACAGAACTTTGCATTCATTCTGCAATATAATATATAGTATATATAATATATAATATATATATTATGTATATATAGATATAATATAATATATATATATATATAATATATATTATATATATATATAAAATATATATATATATATATATATATAAAATGCAGGGAAATGTTAGATTACAAATGCGTGTACTATTGAAATTAATTTTCTTAAGAAAAAAAAATTAGCAAGACAAATTTGGCAAACGAAAAGATAATATACGCATTCAAATTTCACATTAATATTAAATATAAAACCGACATTCTGTAAATAATTTCAAAAATTCAATTACAAAAAGAAAAAAAAATGTTTCTTAATCTCTTCGCTTTAAAGCAAAATAAGCATTTGCATGTTTCAAATTTTATACGCTTTCCCGCGTTGCTATTTGTGGTCAATACGCAAAAGCGCCGAGTTCAAGAAACGAAAAAAAAACAAGAAAAAAAAAACGTTATTTTTTTTTTAAATTTCTCCCAGTTGGCGCGCAATTTTTCGTCACGTGACTTTTTCTGACTTTAGGTTGCACTATGATAATTAAATGTTTCTCCTAATGTCGAGGTTACTTCTTATCTGAATCTGGTAAGAAGTACCTTGCATTTCACGATTAATGTATTTTCAATGCACCGTGTTTTATGGGGTTCCGACTCTCGAGTTTCATAAGTTTGAAATGCAAAATGCAAATCAGGTTCAGAACTACGCATTTAAACCTATACAAATGTATTTCACTGAGGCTGGAAAATCAAAATCATGGAATCAAAGAACATTGCCCAGGACTGGAGTGAAAAATCTATACCGACGTTGGTTCGAAGATGGTTTCAAAAGATCCAACCAGGGGAGAGAATAATATTAATTTTTTAAGGTGAAGTATAATAATAATAATAATAATAATAATAATAATAATAATAATAATAATAATAATAATAATAATAATAATAATAATAATAATAATAAAAATAAAAAATAATAAAAAATAATAATAATATAATAATAATGAAAATAAAAAAAAAAAAAGAGCCTACACTGAAAAAGAAAGCTCAAAATTTTCTTCAGTAAATAAGAAATAACGGCAGAAATTCTAAATGCCTGGAGAAACTAATTTGGATAATTTATTGCAGAACTATGAGCAAAATTTATAAAAGGATTTCTTTTTCAAATAAATAGTTTTTAAAAATGTATTTCATAAATTTTTACAGTGAGTTATATGGAATAAAAAAAAAAAAACAATTGACTAAGGAGGAACTGAGCTAGTACTCTAATTATATATGCTATATAATTTCTTTTCCTAGAGGGTTGACCTCCCCCTCCAAACAAAAACACAGGGGCACTACCTTGGTAGTCTGTATGGATTCTTCAATCAATCATCTCCTACTGAAGTTAATCTTTCCCTATCTCGACTACCGGCCCTCAATCTTGTGGGTTGTCAGTGTATTGCTCTAGATTAGCGTCTTAACCTTTTGACTATCGCAGGTCAGTTAAATGTCAAATGATTTTTGGTGGCTCGGCAA
Source organism: Trachelipus rathkii (assembly GCA_015478945.1). Lineage (NCBI taxonomy): Eukaryota > Metazoa > Arthropoda > Malacostraca > Isopoda > Trachelipodidae > Trachelipus > Trachelipus rathkii. Next base: position 417 of record JABUQX010011961.1, on the reverse strand, counting down.
CATAAAAGAACGATACAGAAAAAAAATTGTAAGAAAATAAATTATCCTCTTTGAATGGAATACATTCATCATGTCATACATTGTAATTTATAAAGTAAGTATAAAATTATAATAAATACTGCGAGAAATAAACACTTAATTTAATGGTTACTTAGTTCTAAAAGCATGCTAATTAACTAATAATGGGTATAGGAGCATCACGGACTAGCACCTAATCCTCTATCACATCCCTTGCGCCTGCGATTGCCCTGATTCCTTGATAAGTAGGAAATGCAAATCAGACTGTGAGTGAGCTATTTTTTGCCGAACGGTTCATCAAACTTCTCGCCATGATACCTGTCAGAAACACAGATCAAAGGGTGTTCAACAAGTCCGGTGATCGGGCCCTTAGGTGAACTTAAGAATTTGCATACTCTG
>JABUQX010011960.1:0-22754 GCA_015478945.1 Trachelipus rathkii | reverse complement strand
CCCAAAAACAGCCGTCAAAAAAACAGTCATCGGTCAAAAACACAGGTCAAAACAGGTTTCAGTCAAAACAGTTCAAAAAAAAAACGATTCAGTCAAAAAAAAACAGTCAACAACCAAGTCAAAAACAGTCAAAAACAGTTCAAAAAAAAAAAAAAACAGTCTCAAAAAAAAAAACAGTCATTTTTTCAAAACAGTCAGTCAAAACAGTCAAAACAGTCAAAAAACAAAAAAAAACAGTCAAAAAAACAGTTTCCTTTTTTTCCAACTTCAAAACAGTCAAAAAACATCATCCCTTCCCAAAAAAAAAAAACAGTCCCTCAAAAAAACAGTCTCCAAAAAGCAGTTAAAAACAGTCACAAAAACACAGTCAAAAAACATGAGTTCAAAAACAGTCAAAAAACAGTCAAAAACAGGTAGGTCAACTGATCAGTTTCACCAATTTGGCTTAGTCAAAAAAAAAAAAAAAACATCAAAAAAACATTCAGTCAAAAACAGTCAAAAAACAGTCAAAACAGTCCAAAAACAGTCAAAAAAAAACCAAAAAAAAAAAAAACAGTCCACAAAAACAAAAAAACAGTTCATCCAAAAACTAAGTTTTCAAAAATATTTTTTCAAAGTTTTCAAAAAAAAAAAAAAATAAAAAAAAAAAAAAAAAAAAAAAAAAAAAACAAAAACAGTCAAAACAGTCAAAAAAACAGTCAAAAACAGAAAAATCAAAAACAGAAAAAAACAGTCAGTCAAAAAACAGTAACAGTCAAAACAGTCAGTCAAAAAACAGTCAAAAACAGTCAAAAACAGTCAAAAACAGTCAAAAACAGTCAGTCAAAAACAGACTCAAAAAAAAAACAGTCGCAAAAAACAGTCAGTTCAAAAAAAGTCAAAAAACAGTCAAAAAAAAAAAAAAAAAACAGTCAACCAATTCAAAAGAGAAAAAAAAAAAAATAGGGACAAAACAGTCAGTCAAAAACAGTCAAAAAAAACAGGAAAAAAAAAAAACAGTCAAAAAAACAGCAAAAAACAGTCCAAAAAAAAACAGTCAGTCATCAAAAAAAAACAAGTCAAAAACAGCAGTCACAAAAACATGTTCAGTCAGTCAAAAAACAGTCAAAAAAAAACAGTTCAGTCAAAAAAAACAGTCAAAAACATCTTTTTCTCTTCAGTCAAAACAGTTGTCAAAAACAGTCAGTCAAAAACAGTCAAAAACAGTCAAAAAACAAAGTCACTCAAAACAGTCAGTCAAAAAAAGTCAAAAACAGTCAAAACAGTCAAAAAACAGTGCCAAAAACAGTCAGTCAAAAAGAGTCAAAAACAGTCAGTTCAGGTCAAAAACGCAGTAAAAAACAGTTAGTTCAAAAAACAGTCAAAAACACAGTCAAAAAACAGTCAGTCAAAAAACAGTCAAAACAAGTCAGTCAAAAACAGTCAAAAACAGTCAGTCAAAAACATGTCAGTCAAAAACAGTTCAAAAAACACAGGTCACAGCAAAAAAAAACAGTCCAAAAAAACAGGCCAAAAAACCAAGTTCAAAAAACAAGCTAAAAAACAGGTCACAAAACAAAACAGTCAAAAAACAGTCAAAAAACAGTCAAAAAACAGTCAAAAAAACAGTCAAAAACAGTCAAAAAAACAGTCAAAAAACAGTTAACAGTCAGTAAAACAGTCGAAAACAGTCAAAAACAGTTTCCTCAAACAGTCAATAAACCAACACAGTTCCCTCAAAAAAAACAGTTCAAAAGCAAGTCAAAAAAAGCAGTCCAAAAACAGTCAAAAAACAAGTCAAAAAAACAGTCAAAAAAAAACAGTCAAAAACAGTCAAAAACTGTCAAAAAACAGTCAAAAAACAGTCAAAAAAAAGTCAAAAACAGTCAAAACAACAGTCAAAAACACAGTCAAAAACAGTCAAAAAAAACAGTCTCAGTCAAAACAGTCAAAAACAGGTCCAGTTCAAAAACAGGTCCATTTTCAAAAACAAGTTCATTCAAAAACAGTCAAAACAGTCAGTCAAAAAAACAGTCAAAAACAGTCACAGTAAAAAAAACAGTCAAAAACAGTTCAAAAAAAAAAATAGTCTCCCAAAAACATCGGTCAAAAAACATGTCTCAAAACCGATTGTCAAAAAAAAAACAGTTTCACCTTTCAAAAACAACTTGTGTTTCACAAAAAAACAGTTCAAAAAACAGTCAAAAAACAGTTAAAAGTAAAAAAAACAGTCAAAAAACAGTCAGTCAAAAAAAGTCAAAAACAGTCAAAAAAACAGTTCCACAAAAACACGTCAGTTCAAAAAAAAAAAAAAAAAAAAAAAACAGTCAAAAACAGTCAGTCAAAAAACAGTCAAAAACAGTCAAAAACAGTTCCTCAAAAACAGTCAAAAAAACAGGTCAGTTCAAAAAAACAGTCAAAACCAGGTCAAAAACAAGTCAAAAAAAAAACAGTCAAAAAACAGTCAAAAAAACAGTCAAAAAAACAGATCAAAAAACAGTCAAGTCAAAAACAGTCAAAAACAGTCAAAAACAGTCAAAAACAGTCAAAAACAGTAGACAAAAACAGAAAAAAACAGAAAAAAAAAACAGTCAAAAAGTCAGTCAAAAACAGGGTCAAAAACAGTCAGTCAAAAACAGTCAGTCAAAAACAGCAAAAACAGTCAGTCAAAAACAGTCAAAAAACAGTACAAAAACAGTCAAAACAGTCAAAAACAGTCAAAAACAGTCAAAAACAGTCAAAAACAGTCAAAAACAGTCAAAAACAGTCAAAAACAGTCAGTCAAAAACAGTCAAAAACAGTCAGTCAAAAACACAGTCAAAAACAGTCAAAAACAGTCAGTCAAAAAACAGTCAAAAACAGTCAGTCAAAAACAGTCAGTCAAAAAGTCAAAAACAGTCAAAAACAGTCAAAAACAGTCAAAAACAAGTAAAAAACAGTAAAACAGTCAAAAACAGTCAAAACCAGTCAAAAACAGTCAAAAACATCAAAAACAGTCGTCAAAAACAGTCAAAAAACAGTCAGTCAAAACAAACAAAAACAGACAAAAACAGAAAAAAACAGTCAAAAACAGTCAAAAACAGTCAAAAACAGTCAAAAACAGTCAAAAACAGTCAGTCAAAAAACAGTCAAAAACAGTCAGTAAAAACAGTCAGTCAAAAACAGACAAAAAACAGTCAAAAACCAGGTCAGTCAAAAACAGTCAAAAACAACGTCAGTCAAAAACAGTCAAAAAAACAGTCAAAAAACAGTCAAAAACAGTCAAAAACAGTCAAAAACAGTCAAAAACAGTCAAAAACAGTCAAAAACAGTCAAAAACAAACAGTCAAAAACAGTCAAAAACAGTCAAAAACAGTCAAAAACAGTCAAAAACAGTCAAAAACAGTCAAAAACAGTCAAAAACAGTCAAAAACAGTCAAAAACAGTCAAAAACAGTCAAAAACAGTCAAAAACAGTCAGTCAAAAACAGTCAAAACAGTCAGTCAAAAACAGTCAAAAACAAATCAAAAACAATCAAAAAACAGTCAAAACAGACAAAAAATCAAAAACAGTCAAAAACAGTCAAAAAACAGTCAAAAACAGTCAAAAACAGTCAAAAACAGTCAAAAACAGTCAAAACAGTCAAAAACAGTCAAAAACAGTCAGTCAAAAACAGTCAAAACAGTCAAAAACAGTCAGTCAAAAACAGTCAAAAACAGTCAGTCAAAAACAGTCAAAAACAGTCAGTCAAAAACAGTCAGTCAAAAACAGTCAAAAACAGTCAGTCAAAAACAGTCAAAAACAGTCAAAAACAGTCAAAAACAGTCAGTCAAAAACAGTCAAAAACAGTCAAAAACAGTTCAAAAAACAGTCAAAAACAGTCAAAAACAGTCAGCAAAAACAGTCAAAAACAGTCAGTCAAAAACAGTCAAGTCAAAAACAGTCAAAAACAGTCAGTCAAAAACAGTCAGTCAAAAACAGTCAAAAACAGTCAGTCAAAAACAGTCAAAAACAGTCAGTCAAAAACAGTCAGTCAAAAACAGTCAAAAAAACAGTCAGTCAAAAACAGTCAAAAAAAACAAAAAACAGTCAGACAAAACAGTCAAAAAACAGTCAAAAACAGTCAAAAACAGTCAAAAACAGTCAAAAACAGTCAGTCAAAAACAGTCAAAAACAGCAGTCAAAAACAGTCAAAAACAGTCAGTCAAAAAAACAAGTCAAAACACGTCAAACAGTCAAGTCCAAAACAGTCAAAAACTAGTTCAGTCAAAAACAGTCAAAAAACAGTCAAAAAAAAACAGTCAGTCAGAAAACAGTCAAAAAACAGTCAGTCAAAAACAGTCAAAAACAGTCAAAACAGTCAAAAAACAGTAAAAAAACAGTCAAAACAGTCAAAAAACAGTTCAGTCAAAAAACAGTCAAAAAAACAGACAAAAACACAAAACAGTCAAAAACAGTCAAAAACAGTCAAAAACAGTCAAAAACAGTCAAAAACAGTCAAAAACAGTCAAAAACAGTCAAAAACAGTCAAAAACAGTCAAAAACAGTCAAAAACAGTCAAAAACAGTCAAAAAAATGGAAAAAAACAGTCAAAAAAAGTCAAAAAACAGTCAAAAAAAGTCAAAAAAGTCAAAAACAGTCAAAAACAGTCAAAAACAGTCAAAAAACAGTCAAAACAGTCAAAAACAGTCAAAAACAGTCAAAAACAGTCAAAAACAGTCAAAAACAGTCAAAAACAGTCAGTCAAAAACAGTCAAAAACAGTCAAAAACAGTCAAAAACAGTCAAAACAACAAAAACAGAAAAAAAACAGTCAAAAAACAGTCAAGTCAAAAACAGACAAAAACACAGTCAAAAACAGTCAAAAACAGTCAAAAACAGTCAAAACAGTCAGTCAAAAACAGTCAAAAACAGTCAGTCAAAAACAGTCAAAAACAGTCAGTCAAAAACAGTCAAAAACAGTCAGTCAAAAACAGTCAGTCAAAAACAGTCAGTCAAAAACAGTCAAAAACAGTCAGTCAAAAACAGTCAAAAACAGTCAAAAAAGTCAAAAACAGTCAAAAACAGTCAAAAACAGTCAAAAACCAGTCAAAAACAGCCAAAACAGTTTCCAAAAAAACAGAGACAAAAACATGTCAAAAACAGTCAAAAAAGTCAGTCAAAAACAGTCAAAAACAGTCAGTCAAAAACAGTCAAAAACAGTCAGTCAAAAACAGTCAAAAAACAGTTAAAAAAAAAAACAGTCAAAAAAACAGTCAAAAACAGTCAAATACAGAGCCAGTCAAAAACAGTCAAAACCAGGGCAAAAACAGTCAAAAACAGTCAAAAAACATGTCAAAAACAGTGCAAAAACAGTCAAACAGTCAAAAACAAGTCAAAAAACCAGTCAGTCAAAAAAAACAGTCAAAAACATCAGTCAAAACATCAAAAAACAGTCCAAAAACAGTCAAAAACAGTCAAAACAGTCAAAAACAGTCAAAAAACAGTCAAAAACAGTTAAAAAAAAAAAACAGTCAAAAAACAGTCAAAAACCAGTCAAAAAACAGTCAAGTCAAAAACAGTCAAAACAGTCAGTCAAAACAGTCAGTCAAAACAGTCAAAAAACAGTCAAAAAACAGTCAGGTCAAAAACAGTCAAAAAACAGTCAGTCAAAAAACAGTCAAAAACAGTCCAGTCAAAAACAGTCAGTCAAAAACAGTCAAAAACAGTTTGTCAAAAACAGTCAAAAACAGTCAAAACAGTCAAGTCAAAAACAGTCAAAAACAGTCAAAAACAGTCAAAACAGTCAAAAACAGTCAAAAAACATCAAAAACAGTCAAAAACAGTCAAAAACATCAAAAACAGTCAGTCAAAACGTCAAAAACAGTCAAAAACAGTCAAAAACAGTCAAAACAGTCAAAAACAGTCAAATAACAGTCAAAAACAGTCAAAAAACAGTCAAAAACAGTCAAAAACAGTCAAAAACAGTCAAAAACAGTCAAAAACAGTCATTCAAAAACAGTCAAAAAAACAGTCAAAAAACAGTTCAGTGCAAAAACAGTCAGTCAAAAAACAGTAAAACAGTCAAAAAAACAGTCAAAAACAGTCAAAACAGTCAAAAACAGTCAAAACAGTCAAAAACAGTCAAAAACAGTCAAAAACAGTCAAAAACCAGTCAAATAACAGGTCAAAACGTCAAAAAAAACAGTTAGTCAAAACAGTCAAAAACAGTCAGTTAAAAACAGTCAGTCAAAAAATGTCAAAAACAGTCAAAAACAGTCAAAAACACAGTCAAAAACAGTCAGTCAAAACAGTCAAAAACAGTCAGTCAAAAACAGTCAAAAACAGTCCAAATCAAAAACAGTCAAAAACAGTCAAAAAACAGTCAAAAACAACAGTCAAAACAGTCAAAACAGTCAAAAACATCAAAAACAAAAGTCAAAACACAGTCAAAAAACAGTCAAAAACAGTCAGTCAAAACAGTCAAGTCAAAAACAGTCAAAAACGGTCAAACAAAAAACAGTCAAAAACCAGTCAGTCAAAAAACAGTCAAAAACAGTCAGTCAAAAAAAACAGTCAAAAAGTCAGTCAAAACAGTCAGTCAAAAACAGTCAAAAAACAGTCAACAAAACAGTCAAAACAGTCAAAAACAGTCAGTCAAAAACAGTCAAAAACAGTCAAAAACAGTCAAAAACAGTCAAAAACAGTCAAAAACAGTCAAAAACAGTCAGTCAAAAACAGACAAAAACAGATCAGTCAAAAACAGTCAAAAACAGTCAGTCAAAAACAGTCAAAAACAGTCAAAAACAGTCAGTCAAAAACAGTCAAAAACAGTCAGTCAAAAACAGTCAAAAACAGTCAGTCAAAAACAGTCAGTCAAAAACAGTCAAAAAACAGTCAAAAAATAGTCAAAACAGTCAAAAAACAGTCAAAAAACAGTAAAAAAACAGATCAAAAAACAGTCAAAAACAGTCAAAAAAACAGTCAAAAACGTCAGTCAAAAACAGTCAAAAACAGAAAAAACAGTCAAAAAACAGACAAAAACAGTCAGTCAAAAACAGTCAAAAAACAGTCAAAAAACAGTCAAAAACAGTCAAAAACAGTCAAAAACAGTCAAAAACAGTCAAAAACAGTCAAAAACAGTCAAAAACAGTCAAAACAGTCAAAACAGTCAAAAACAGTCAAAAACAGTCAAAAACAGTCAAAAACAGTCAAAAACAGTCAAAAAACAGTCAAAAACAGTCAAAAACAGTCAAAAACAGTCAAAAAAAGTCAAAAACAGTCAAAAACAGTCAAAAACAGTCAAAAACAGTCAGTCAAAAACAGACACAAACAAAAACAGTCAAAAACAGATCAAAAACAGTCAAAACAGTCAAAAAAGTCAAAAAACAGTCAAAAAACAGTCAAAAACAACAGTCAAAACAGTCAAAACAGTCAGATCAAAACAGTCCAAAAAAACAGTCATTCAAAAAACAGTTCAAAACAAGTCAAAAACAGTCAGTCAAAAAACAGTTCAAAAACAGTCAGTCAAAAAACAGTCAAAAAACAGTCAGTCAAAAACCAGTCAGTCAAAAACCAAGTCAAAACAGTCAGTCAAAAACAGTCAAAAACAGTCAAAAACAGTCAAAACAGTCAAAAACAGTCAAAAACAGTCAGTCAAAAACAGTCAAAAAAAAACAGTCAAAAACAGACAAAAAACAGTCAAAAACAGTCAAAAACAGTCAAAAACAGTCAAAAACAGTCAGTCAAAAACAGTCAAAAACAGTCAAAAACAGTCAAAAACAGTCAAAACAGTCAAAAACAGTCAAAAACAGTCAAAAACAGTCAAAAAACAGTCAAAAACAGTCAAAAACAGTCAAAAAACAGTCAAAAAAGTCAAAAACAGACAAAAACACAGTCAAAAAACCGTCAAAAACGGTCAAAAACAGTCAAAAAAAGTCAGTCAAAAACAGTCAAAACAGTCAGTCAAAAACAGTCAAAAACAGTCAGTCAAAAACAGTCAGTCAAAACAGTCAAAAACAGTCAGTCAAAAACAGTCAAAAACAGTCAAAAACAGTCAAAAACAGTCAAAAACATTCAAAAACAGTCAGTCAAAAACAGTCAAAAACAGTCAAAAACAGTCAAAAACAGTCAGTCAAAAACAGTCAGTCAAAAACAGTCAGTCAAAAACAGTCAGTCAAAAACAGTCAAAAACAGTCAAAACAGTCAAAACAGTCAAAACAGTCAAAAACAGTCAGTAAAAACAGTCAAAACAGTCAAAATCAGTCAGTCAATAAAAAAATTCAAAAAACAGACAAAAAACAGTCAAAAACAGTCAAAACAGTCAAAAAAAGTCAAAAACAGTCAAAAACAGTCAAAAACAGTCAAAAACAGTCAGTCAAAAACAGTCAAAAAAGTCAAAAACAGTCAAAAACAGTCAAAAACAGTCAAAAACAGTAAAAAACAGTCAAAAAACAGTCAGAAAAAACAGACAAAAACAGTCAAAAAACAGTCAAAAACAGTCAAAAACAGTCAAAAACAGTCAAAAACAGTCAAAAACAGTCAAAAACAGTCAGTCAAAAACAGTCAAAAACAGTCAGTCAAAAACAGTCAAAAACAGTCAGTCAAAAACAGTCAAAAACAGTCAGTCAAAAACACAGTCAAAAACAGTCAAAAACAGTCAGTCAAAAACAGTCAAAAACAGTCAGTCAAAACAGTCAACAAAACAGTCAGTCAAAAAACAGTCAGTCAAAAACAGCCAAAAACAGTCGTCAAAACAGGTCAAAAACAGTCAAAACAGTCAAAAACAGTAAAAAACAGTCAGTCAAAACAGTCAAAAAACAGTCAAAAACAGTCAAAAACAGTCAAAAACAGTCAAAAACAGTCAGTCAAAAACAGTCAGTCAAAAACAGTCAAAAAAAGTCAGTCAAAAACAGTCAAAAAAAGTCCAGTCAAAAACAGTCAAAAACAGTCAAAAACAGTAAAAACAGTCAAAAACAGTCAAAAACAGTCAAAAACAGTCAAAAACAGTCAAAAACAGTCAGTCAAAAACAGTCAAAAACAGTCAAAAACAGTCAAAAACAGTCAAAAACAGTCAAAAACAGCAAAAAACAGTCAAAACAGGTCAAACAGTTCAAAACAGTCAAAATCAGTTCATAAAACAGCAAAAACAGTCAAAAACATCAAAAACAGTCAAAAACAGTAAAAAACAGTTCAAAAAACAGTCAAAAACAGTCAAAAACAGTCAAAAACAGTCAAAAACAGTCATAAAAAAGTAAAAAACAGTAAGTCAAAAACAGTCAAAAACAGTCAAAAAACAGTCAAAAAACAGTCAAAAACAGTTAAAAAACAGCCAAAAACAGTCAAAAACAGTCAAAAACAGTTCTCTCAAAAACAGTCATTTCAAAAAACAGTAAAACAGTCAGTCAAAAACGTCAAAACAGTCAGGTCAAAAACAGTCCAAAACAGTCAAATCAAAAAACAGTCAAAAACAGTTCAGTCAAAAACAGTCGGTCAAAAAACAGTCAAAAAGTCAAAACAATAACAGTCAAAAACAGTCAAAAACAGTCAAAAACAGTCAGTCAAAAAACAGTCAAAAACAGTCAAAAACAGTCAAAAACAGTCAAAAAACAGTCAAAAACAGTCAGTCAAAAACAGTCAAAAACAGTCAAAAACAGTCAAAAACAGTCAAAAACAGTCAAAAACAGTCAAAAACAGTCAAAAACAGTAAAAAAAAACAGTAAGTCAAAAACAGTCAAAAACAGTCAGTCAAAAACAGTCAAAAACAGTCAAAAACAGTCAAAAACAGTCAGTCAAAAACAGACAAAAACAGTCAAAAAACAGTCAAAAAAAACAGTCAAAACAGTCAAAAAACAGTCAAAAACAGTCAAAAACAGTCAAAAACAGTCAAAAACAGTCAAAAACAGTCAAAACAGTAAAAAACAGTCACAGTCAAAAAAACAGTCAAAAACAGTCAGACAAAAACAGAAAAAAACAGTCAAAAAACAGTAAAAAACAAACAAAAACAGTCAAAAACAAACAGTCAAAAACAGTAAAAAACAGTCAAAAACAGTCAAAAACAGTCAAAAACAGTCAAAAACAGTCAAAAACAGTCAAAAACAGTCAAAAACAGTCAAAAACAGTCAAAAACAGTCAGTCAAAAACAGTCAAAAACAGTCAAAAACAGTCAAAAACAGTCAAAAACAGTCAAAAACAGTCAGTCAAAAACAGTCAAAAACAGTCAGTCAAAAACAGTCAAAAACAGTCAGTCAAAAACAGTCAAAAACAGTCAGTCAAAAACAGTCAGTCAAAAACAGTCAGTCAAAAACAGTCAAAAACAGTCAAAAACAGTCAAAAACAGTCAAAAACAGTCAAAAACAGTCAAAACAGTCAAAAACAGTCAAAACAATCAAAAACAGTCAAAAACAGTCAGTCAAAAACAGTCAAAAACAGTCAGTCAAAAACAGTCAAAAACAGTCAGTCAAAAACAGTCAGTCAAAAACAGTCAAAAACAGTCAGTCAAAAACAGTCAAAAACAGTCAGTCAAAAACAGTCAGTCAAAAACAGTCAAAAACAGTCAAAAACAGTCAGTCAAAAACAGTCAAAACCAGTCAAAAACAGTCAAAAACAGTCGGAAAACCAGTCAAAAAACAGTCAAAAAACAGTCAAAACCAGTCAAAAACAGAAAAAACAGACAGTCAAAAAACAGACAAAACAGTCAAAAACAGTCAAAAACAGTCAAAAACAGTCAAAAACAGTCAAAAACAGTCAAAAACAGTCAAAAACAGTCAAAAACAGTCAAAAACAGTCAAAAACAGTAAAACAAACAAAAACAATCAAAAACAGACAGTCAAAAACAGTCAAAAACAGTCAAAAACAGTCAAAAACAGTCAGTCAAAAACAGTCAAAAACAGTCAGTCAAAAAACAGTCAAGTCAAAAAAACAGTCAAAAACAGTCAGTCAAAAACAGTCAAAAACAGTCAAAAACAGTCAAAAACAGTCAGTCAAAAACAGTCAAAAACAGTCAGTCAAAAACAGTCAAAAACCAGTCAAAACAGTCAAAACAGTCAAAACAGTCAAAAAACAGTCAAAACAGTCAAAAACAATCAAACAGTCAGTCAAAACAGTCAAAAACAGTCAGAAAACAAGATCAAAAACAGTCAAAACAGTCAAAAAACAGTCAAAACAGCAAAAACAGTCAAAACAGTCAAAAACAGTCAAAAAACAGTTAAAACAGTCAAAAACAGTTCAAAAACAGTCAAAAAAGTCAAAAACAGTCCAAAAACCAGTCAAAAACAGTCCAGTCAAAACCAGTCAAAAACAGTCAGTCAAAAAACAGGTCAAAAACAGTCAAAAACAGTCAAAAAGTCAAAACAGTCAAAAACAGTCAAAAACAGTCAAAAACAGTCAAAAACAGTCAAAAAACAGTCAAAAACAGTCAAAAAACAGTCAAAAACAGACAAAACAGTCAGTCAAAAAAACAGTCAGTCAAAAACAGTCAAAAAAGTCAGTCAAAAACAGTCAAAAAAAAAAAACAGTCAAAAAAGTCAAAAACAGTCAAAAACAGTCAGTCAAAAACAGTCAAAAACAGTCAGTCAAAAACAGTCAAAAACAGTCAAAAACAGTCAAAAACAGTCAGTCAAAAAACAGTCAAAAACAGAAAAAAACAGACAAAAACAGTCAAAAACAGTCAGTCAAAAACAGTCAAAAACAGTCAAAAACAGTCAAAAACAGTCAAAAACAGTCAGTCAAAAACAGTCAAAAACAGTCAGTCAAAAAAAAACAGTCAAAACAGTCAGTCAAAACAGTCAGTCAAAAACAGTCAGTCAAAAAAAGTCAAAACGTCAGTTCAAAAACAGTCAAAACAGCATTCAAAAACAGTCAGTCAAAAACAGTAAAAAAACAGTCAAAAAAACAGTCAAAAACAGTCAAAACAGTCAAAAAACAGTCAAACAGTCAAAAACAGTCAAAAAACAGTCAAAAACAGTCAAAAAAACAGTCAGCAAAACAGTCAAAACCAGTCATGTCAAATGACAGTCAGAAAACAGTCAGTCCAAATAGACAGTCAAAAAACAGCAAAAACAGTCAGTCAAAAACAGGTCAAAAACAGTCAGTCAAAAACAGTCCAAAAAAACAGGTCAGTCAAAAACAGTCAGGTCAAAAACAGTCAAAAAGTCATGTCAAAAACCATCAAAAAACAGTCAAACAGTAAAAAAACAGTTCAAAAACAGTCAAAACAGTTCAAAAACAGTCGTAAAAAACCAGTCAAAAACAGTCAAAAACAGTTTCAAAAACAGTCAAAAACAGTCAAAAACAGTCAAAAACAGTTAAAAAAACAGTCAAAAACAGTCAAAAACAGTCAAAAACAGTCAAAAACAGTCAGTCAAAAACAGTCAAAAACAGTCAAAAACAGTAAAAAACAGTAAAAAACAGTCAAAAAACAGTCAAAAACAGTCAAAAACAGTCAAAAACAGTCAAAAAACAGTCAAAAAACAGAAAAAACAGTCAAAAACAGTCAAAAACAGTCAAAAACAGTCAAAAAACAGTCAAAAAACAGTCAAAAAACAGTCAAAAACAGTCAAAAAAAGAGAAAAAACAGTCAAAAACAGTCAAAAACAGTCAAAAACAGTCAAAAACAGTCAAAAAACAGTCAAAAACAGTCAAAAACAGTCAAAAACAGTCAAAAAACAGTCAAAAAACAGTCAAAAACAGTCAAAAACAGTCAAAAACAGTCAAAAACAGTAATAAAAAACAGTCAGTCAAAAACAGTCAAAAACAGTCAGTCAAAAACAGTCAAAAACAGTCAGTCTCAAAACAGTCAAAAAACAGTCAAAAACAGCAGTCAAAAACAGGTCAAAACAGTCAGTCAAAAACAGTCAAAAACAGTCCAGTCAAAAAACAGTCAAAAAAAAGTAAAAAAACAGTCAAAAAACAGTCAAAAACAGTCAAAAAAACAGTCAAAAACAGTCAAAAACAGTCAAAAACAGTCAAAAACAGTCAAAAACAGTCAAAAACAGTCAAAAACAGTCAAAAACAGTCAAAAAACAGTCAAAAACAGTCAAAAACAGTCAAAAACAGTCAGAAAAAAACAAAAAAAAACAATCAAAAAACAAACAAAAAACAATCAAAAAACAGTCAAAAAACAGTCAAAAACAGTCAAAAAAACAGTCAAAAAACAGTCAAAAAAACAGCAAAAAACAGTCAAAAAACAGTCAAAACAGTCAAAAACAGTCAAAAACAGTCAAAAACAGTCAAAAACAGTCAAAAACAGTCAGTCAAAAACAGTCAAAAACAGTCAGTCAAAAACAGTCAAAAAACAGTCAAAAAAAGTCAAAAACAGTCAAAAACAGTCAAAAAACAGTCAAAAACAGTCAAAAACAGTCAAAAACAGTCAAAAACAGTCAAAAAACAGTCAAAAACAGTCAGTCAAAAACAGTCAAAAAAAAACAGTCAAAAACAGTCAAAAACAGTCAAAAACAGTCAAAAACAGTCAAAAACAGTAAAAAAAAGTCAAAAACAGTCAAAAACAGTCAGTCAAAAACAGTCAAAAACAGTCAAAAACAGTCAAAAACAGTCAAAAACAGTCAAAAACAGTCAAAAACAGTCAAAAACAGACAAAAACAGTCAGTAAAAAACAGTCAGTCAAAAACAGTCAAAAAAAACAGTCAAAAACAGTCAAAAACAGTCAGTCAAAAACAGTCAGTCAAAAACAGTCAAAAACAGTCAGTCAAAAACAGTCAAAAACAGTCAGTCAAAAACAGACAGTCAAAAACAGTCAGTCAAAAACAGACCCAGACACCAACAAAAAAAAAAACAAAAACAGTAAAAAAAAAAAACAGTCAAAAAAACAGTCAAAAAACAGTCAAAAACAGTCAAAAACAGTCAAAAACAGTCAAAAACAGTCAGTCAAAAACAGTCAAAAACAGTCAGTCAAAAACAGTCAGTCAAAAACAGTCAAAAACAGTCAAAAACAGTCAAAAACAGTCAAAAACAGTCAAAAAACAGTCAAAAAAACAGTCAAAAAACAGTCAAAACAGTCAAAAAACAGTCAAAAACAGTCAAAAACAGTCAAAAACAGTCAAAAACAGTCAAAAACAGTCAAAAACAGTCAATAAAAACAGTCAAAAACAAGCCAAAACAGTCAAAAAAACAGTCAAAAACAGTCAGTCAAAAACAGTCAAAAACAGTCAAAAACAGTCAAAAACAGTCAAAAACAGTCAAAAACAGTCAAAAACAGTCAAAAACAGTCAAAAACAGTCAAAAACAGTCAAAAAGAGTCAAAAAGTCAAAAACAGTCAGTCAAAAACAGTCAAAAACAGTCAAAAACTGTCAGTCAAAAACAGTCAGTCAAAAACAGTCAAAAACAGTCAAAAACAGTCAGTCAAAAACAGTCAAAAACAGTCAAAAACAGTCAAAAAAACAGTCAAAAAAAAACAAAAAAAAACAGTCAAAAACAGTCAAAAACAGTCAAAAACAGTCAGTCAAAAACAGTCAAAAACAGTCAGTCAAAAACAGTCAAAAACAGTCAAAACAGTCAAAAACAGTCAAAAACAGTCAAAAAACAGTCAAAACAGTGAAAAAACAGTCAAAAACAGTCAAAAAACAGTCAAAAAACAGTCAAAAAACAGTCAGTCAAAAACAGTCAAAAACAGTCAAAAACAGTCAAAAACAGTCAAAAACAGTCAAAAACAGTCAAAAACAGTCAAAAAAACAGTCAAAAACAGTCAAAAACAGTCAAAAACAGTCAGTCAAAAACAGTCAGTCAAAAACAGTCAAAAACAGTCAAAAACAGTCAGTCAAAAACAGTCAAAAACAGTCAAAAACAGTCAAAAACCAGATACATGTCAAAAACAGTTCAAAAACAGTCAAAAACAGTCAGTCAAAAACAGTCAAAAACAGTCAAAAACAGTCAAAAAAACAGTCAAAAAACAGTCAAAAACAGTCAAAAACAGTCAGTCAAAAACAGTCAAAAACAGTCAAAACAGTCAAAAACAGTCAAAAACAGTCAAAAACAGTCAAAAACAGTCAAAAATAGTCAAAAAAAGTCAAAAACAGTCAAAAACAGTCAGTCAAAAACAGTCAAAAACAGTCAAACACAGTCAGTCAAAAACAGTCAAAAACAGTCAAAAACAGTCAAAAACAGTCAAAAACAGTCAAAACAGTCAAAAACAGTCAAAAACAGTCAGTCAAAAAACAGTCAAAAACAGTCAAAAAACAGTCAAAAACAGTCAAAAAACAGTCAAAAACAGTAAAAAAACAGTCAAAAAAACAGACAAAAACAGTCAAAAAAAAACAGTAAAAAAAAAAGTCAAAAACAGTCAAAAACAGTCAAAAACAGTCAAAACAGTCAAAAAACAGTCAAAAACAGTCAAAAACAGTCAAAAACAGTCAGTCAAAAACAGTCAAAAACAGTCAGTCAAAAACAGTCAAAAAACAGTATCAAAAACAGTCAAAAACAGTCAGTCAAAAACAGTCAAAAACAGTCAAAAACAGTCAAAAACAGTCAAAAACAGTCAAAAAAAGTCAAAAACAGTCAAAAACAGTCAGTCAAAAACAGTCAAAAACAGTCAGAACAGTCAAAAACAGTCAAAAACAGTCAAAAACAGTCAGTCAAAAACAGTCAAAAACAGTCAAAAACTGTCAAAAACAGTCAAAAACAGTCAGTCAAAAACAGTCAAAAACAGTCAAAAACAGTCAAAAACAGTCAGTCAAAAACAGTCAAAAACAGTCAACAACAGTCAAAAACAGTCAAAAACAGTCAAAAACAGTCAAAAACAGTCAAAAACAGTCAAAAACAGTCAAAAACAGTCAAAAACAGTCAAAAACAGTCAAAAACAGTCAAAAACAGTCAAAAACAGTCAAAAATAGTCAAAAACAGTCAAAAACAGTCAAAAACAGTCAAAAACAGTCAAAAAAAAAGTCAGTCAAAAAACAGTCAAAAACAGTCAAAAACAGTCAAAAACAGTCAAAAACAGTCAAAAACAGTCAGTCAAAAACAGTCAGTCAAAAACAGTCAAAAACAGTCAAAAACAGTCAAAACAGTCAAAAACAGAAAGAAAAAACAGTCAAAAACAATCAAAAACAGTCAAAAACAGTCAAAAAAAAGAAAAAAAAACAGTCAAAAAACAGTCAAAAAACAGTCAAAAAACAGTCAAAAACAGTCAAAAAACAGTCAAAAAACAGTCAAAACAGTCAAAAACAGTCAAAAACAGTCAGTCAAAAACAGTCAAAAACAGAAAAAAAAACAGTCAAAAACAGTAAAAAAACAGCAAAAACAGTCAAAAACAGTCAAAAACAGTCAAAAACAGTAAAAACAGTCAAAAACAGTCAAAAACAGTCAAAAACAGTCAAAAACAGTCAAAAACAGTAGTCAAAAACAGTCAAAAACAGTCAAAAACAGTCAAAAACAGTCAAAAACAGTCAAAAACAGTCAAAAACAGTCAAAAACAGTCAAAAACAGTCAGTCAAAAACAGTCAAAAACAGTCAAAAACAGTCAAAAACAGTCAAAAACAGTCAAAAACAGTCAAAAACAGTCAAAAAACAGTCAAAAACAGTCAAAAACAGTCAAAAACAGTCAAAAACAGTCAAAACAGTCAAAAACAGTCAAAAACAGTCAAAAACAGAAAAAAACAGTTACAAAAAAAAGTCAAAAAACAGTAAAAAACAGTAAAAAACAGTAAAAAACAAGTCAAAAACAGTCAGTCAAAAACAGTCAAAAAACAGTCAAAAACAGTCAAAAACAGTCAAAAACAGTCAAAAACAGTCAAAAACAGTCAAAAACAGTCAAAAACAGTCAAAAACAGTCAAAAACATTCAGTCAAAAACAGTCAAAAACAGTCAAAAACAGTCAGTCAAAAAACAGTCAGTCAAAAACAGTCAAAACAGTCAAAAACAGTCAGTCAAAACAGTCAAAACAGTCAAAACAGTCAAAAACAGTCAAAAACAGTCAAAAACAGGCAAAAACAGTCAAAACAGTCAAAAACAGACAAAAACAGTCAAAAAACAGTCAGTCAAAAAACAGTCAAAAAACAGTCAAAAAACAGTCAAAAACAGTCAAAAACAGTCAAAAAACAGTCAAAAAACAGTCAAAAACAGTCAAAAAACAGTCAAAAAACAGTCAAAAACAATCAAAAACAGTTCAAAAAACATTGTAAGTTCAAAAACAGTCATTCAAAACCAGTCAAAAACAGTCAAAAAAAACAGTCAAAAACAGTCAAAACAGTCAAAACAGTCAAAAACAGTCAAAAACATTCAAAAACAGTCTAAAAAACAGTCAGTCAAAAACCAGTCAAAAAAACAGTCAAAAACAGTTAAAAAAACAGTCAAAAACAGTCAACAAAACAGTCAAAAAACAGTCAAAAACAGTCAAAAACAATAAAAGTCAGTCAAAAACAGTCAAAAACAGTCAAACAGTCAGTCAAAAAACAGTCAAAAACAGTCAAAAACAGTCAAAAACAGTCAAAAACAGTCAAAAAACAGTCAAAAACAGTCAAAAACAGTCAAAAAAAAAAGTCAAAAACAGTCAAAAAACAGTCAAAAACAGTCAAAAACAGTCAAAAACAGTCAAAAACAGTCAAAAACAGTCAAAAAACAGTCAACAAAAACAGTCAAAAACAGTCAGTCAAAAACAGTCAAAAACAGTCAAAAACAGTCAAAAACAGTCAAAAACAGTCAAAAACAGTCAAAAACAGTCAAAAACAGTCAAAAAACAAGTCAAAAACAGTCAAAAACAGTCAGTAAAAAACAGTCAAAACAGTCAAAAACAGTCAGTCAAAAACAGTCAAAAACAGTCAAAAACAGACAAAAACAGTCAAAAACAGTCAGTCAAAAACAGTCAGTCAAAAACAGTCAGTCAAAAACAGTCAGTCAAAAACAGTCAAAAACAGTCAGTCAAAAACAGTCAAAAACAGTCAAAAACAGTCAAAAACAGTCAAAAACAGTCAAAAACAGTCAAAAAAAGTCAAAACAGTCAAAAACAGTCAAAAACAGTCAAAAACAGTCAAAAACAGTCAAAAAAACAGTCAAAAACAGTCAAAAACAGTCAAAAAGTCAGTCAAAAACAGTCAAAAACAGTCAAAAACAGTCAAAAACAGTCAAAAACACAGTCAAAAACAGTCAAAAACACAGTCAAAAAAAAACAGTCAAAAACAGTCAGTCAAAAACAGTCAAAAACAGTCAAAAACAGTCAGTCAAAAACAGTCAAAAACAGTCAAAAACAGTCAAAAACAGTCAAAAAAAGTCAAAAACAGTCAAAAAACAGTCAAAAAACAGTCAAAAACAGTCAAAAAACAGAAAAAAACAGTCAAAAACAGTAAAAAAACAGTCAAAAACAGTCAAAAACAGTCAAAAACAGTCAAAAACAGTCAAAAACAGTCAAAAACAGTTAAAAACAGTCAAAAACAGTCAAAGACAAAAACAGTCAAAAACAGTCAAAAACAGTCAAAACAGTCAAAAACAGTCAAAAACAGTCAAAAACAGTCAAAAACAGTCAAAAACAAAAACAGACAAAAAAACAAAAAACAGTCACGTCCAAAAAACCCAGTCAAAAAAAACAGTTCAAAAACTATCAGTCACAAAACAGTCAGTCAAAAACAGTCAAAAACAGTCAAAAACAGTCAGTCAAAAACAAGTCAAAAAACAGTCAAAAAAACAGTCAAAACAGTCAAAAACAGTCAAAAACAGTCAAAAACAGTCAAAAACAGTCAAAAACAGTCAAAAACAGTCAAAAACAGTCAGTCAAAAACAGTCAAAAACAGTCAGTCAAAAACAGTCAAAAACAGTCAAAAACAGTCAAAAACAGTCAAAAACAGTCAAAAAACAGTCAAAAAACAGTCAAAAACAGTCAAAAAACAGACAAAAAACAGTAAAAAACAAAAAGTCAAAAAACAGTCAAAAAACAGTCAAAAAACAGTCAAAAAACAGTCAAAAAACAGTCAAAAAACAGTCAAAAAACAGTCAAAAACATTCAAAAACAGTCAAAAACAGTCAAAAACAGACAAAAAAGTCAAAAAAAAGTCAAAAACAGTCAAAAACAGTCAAAAACAGTCAGTCAAAAACAGTCAAAAACAGTCAAAAAAAGTCAGTCAAAAACAGTCAGTCAAAAACAGTCAAAAACAGTCAAAAACAGTCAGTCAAAAACAGTCAAAAACAGTCAAAAACAGTCAAAAACAGTCAAAAACAGTCAAAAACAGAAAAAAACAGACAAAAAAAAAACAGACAAAAAAACAGACAAAAAAAGAAAAAAACAGTCAAAAACAGTCAAAAAACAGTCAAAAACAGTCAAAAACAGTCAAAAATAGAATCAAAAAAAAGTCAAAAACGTCAAAAACAGTCCAGTCAAAACATCAAAAACAGTTCAAACAACAGGATCAAAAACAGTCCAAAACAGTTCAAAAAAACAGTCAAAAACAGTCAAAAAAACAGACAAAAACAGTCAAACAAAAACAGTCAGTCAAAAACAGTCAGTCAAAAACAGTCAGTCAAAAACAGTCAAAAACAGTCAAAAACAGTCAGTCAAAAACAGTCAAAAACAGTCAGTCAAAAACAGTCAGTCAAAAACAGTCAAAAACAAAAACAGTCAGTCAAAAACAATCAAACAAAAAGTCAAGAAAAAAACAGTCAAAAACAGTCAAAAACAGTCAAAAACAGTCAAAAACAGTCAAAAAGTCAAAAACAGTCAAAAACAGTCAAAAACAGTCAAAAAAAAAGTCAAAAAACAGTTCAAAAACAGTCAAAAACAGTCAAAAACAGTCAGTCAAAAACAGTCAAAAAACAGTCAAAAAACAAGTCAAAAACAGTTCAAAAACAGTCAAAAAACAGTCAAAAAAACAGTCAAAAACAGTCAAAAACAGTCAAGAACAAAAACAGTCAGTCAAAACAGTCAGTCAAAAACAGTAAAAAAACAGGTCAAAAACAGTCAGTCAAAAACAGTTCAAAAACAGTCAAAAACAGTCAGTCAAAAAACAGTCAAAAACAGTCAGTCAAAAAAAACAGTCAAAAACAGTCAAAAACAGTCAAAAACAGTCAAAAACAGTCAAAAACAGTCAAAAACAGTCAGTTAAAAACAGTCAAAAACAGTCAAAACAAACAAAAACAGTCAAAAACAGTCAAAAACAGTCAAAAACAGTCAAAAACAGTCAAAAACAGTCAAAAACAGTCAAAAAACAGTCAAAAACAGAAAAAAAAAAACAGGACAAAAAACAGTCAAGAACAGTTTCAAAAACAGTCAAAAACGATCAGTCAAAAAAACACTGTCAAAAACAGTCAGTCAAACCAACAGTCAGTCAAATAACAGTCAAAAACATCAAAAACAGCAAACGTCAAAAACAGGTCAGTCATAAAACCAGTCAAAAACCAGTCAAAAAACAGTCAAAAAACAGTCAAAAACAGTCAAAAACAGTCAAAAACAGTCAAAAAACAGTCAAAAACAGTCAAAAAACAGTCAAAAAACAGTCAAAAAACAGTAAAAACAGTAAAACAGACTGTTTAATTGACAGTTTCAAAAACAGTTCAAAAACAGTTTCAAAAACATTCCAAAAACAAGAAAAAAAACAGTCAAAAACAGTCAGTCAAAAACAGTCAAAAACAGTCAAAAAGTCAAAAACAGTCAAAAACAGTCAGTCAAAAACAGTCAAAAACAGTCAAAAACAGTCAAAAACAGTCAAAAACAGTCAAAAACAGTCAAAAAACAGTCAAAAACAGTCAAAAAACAGTCAAAAAACAGTCAAAAACAGTCAAAAACAGTCAAAAACAGTCAAAAACAGTCAAAAACAGTCAAAAACAGTCAAAAACAGTCAAAAAAACAGTCAAAAACAGTCAAAAACAGTCAAAAACAGTCAAAAAAAACAGTCAAAAACAGTCAGTCAAAAACAGTCAAAAACAGTCAAAAACAGTCAGTCAAAAACAGTCAAAAACAGTCAAAAACTGTCAGTCAAAAACAGTCAGTCAAAAACAGTCAAAAACAGTCAAAAAACAGTCAAAAAACAGTCAAAACAGTCAAAAAACAGTCAAAAACAATCAAAAAACAGTCAAAAAACAGTCAAAAAACAGTCAAAAAACAGTCAAAAAACAGAACAGTCAAAGACAGTAAAAACAGATCAGTCCAAAAACGTCAGTCAAAAAACAGTCAAAAAACAGTCAAAAAACAGTCAAAAACAGTCAAAAAACAGTCAAAAAACAGTCAAAAAAACATTAAAAAACAGTCAAAAACAGTCAAAAAACAGTCAAAAAACAGTCAAAAAACAGTTAAAAAAACAGTCAAAAAACAGTCAAAAAACAGTCAAAAAACATTCAAAAAACATTTAAAAAACAGTCAAAAAAAAACAGACAAAAACAGTCAAAAACAGTCAAAAACAGTCAAAAACAGTCAAAAACAGTCAAAAACAGTCAAAAACAGTCAAAAACAGTCAGTCAAAAACAGTCAAAAAACAGTCAAAAACAGTCAAAAACAGTCAAAAAACAGTCAAAAAACAGTCAAAAAACAGTCAAAAAAACAGTCAAAAACAGTCAAAAAACAGTCAAAAAACAGTCAAAAACAGTCAAAAACAGTCAAAAACAGTCAAAAACAGTAAAAAACAGTCAAAAACAGTCAAAAAACAGTCAAAAACAGTCAGTCAAAAACAGTCAGTCAAAAACAGTCAAAAAAAACAGTCAAAAACAGTCAGTCAAAAACAGTCAAAAACAGTCAATAACAAGTCAAAAAAACATCCAAAAACAGTCAAAAACAGTCAAAAACAGTCAAAAACAGTCAAAAACAGTAAAAAACAGTCAAAAACAGTCAGTCAAAAACAGTCAGTCAAAAACAGACAAAAACAGTCAAAAAACAGTACAAAAACAGTCAAAAACAGTCAGAACAGTCAAAACAGTCAAAAACAGTCAGTCAAAAACAGTCAGTCAAAAACAGTCAGTCAAAAACAGTCAAAAACAGTCAAAAACAGTCAAAAACAGTCAAAAACAGTCAAAAAACAGTCAAAAAACAGAGACAAAACAGTCAAAAACAGTCAGTCAAAACAGTCAACAACAGTCAAAACAGTCAAAAAACAGTCAAAAAACAGTCAAAAACAGTCAGTCAAAACAGTCAAAAACAGTCAAAAACAGTCAAAAACAGTCAAAACAGTCAAAAACAGTCAAAAACAGTCAAAAAACAGTAAAAAACAGTCAAAAACAGTCAAAAACAGTCAAAAACAGTCAAAAAACAGTCAAAAACAGTCAGTCAAAAACAGTCAAAAACAGTCAAAAACAGTCAGTCAAAAACAGTCAAAAACAGTCAAAAACACAGTCAAAAACAGTCAAAAACAGTCAAAAACAGTCAAAAACAGTCAAAACAGTCAACAAAAACAGTCAGTCAAAAAACAGTCAAAAACAGTCAAAAACACACAGTCAAAAACAGTCAAAAACAGTCAAAAACAGTCAGTCAATCAAAAACAAAAAAAAACAGTCAAAAACAGTCAAAAACAGTCAAAAACAGTCAAAAACAGTCAAAACAGTCAAAAACAGTAAAAAACAGTCAAAAACATTCAAAAAAACAGTCAGTCCAAAAACAGTCAAAAACAGTCAAAAACAGTTCAAAAACAGTTCAAAAACAGTCAGTTCAAAAACATGTCAGTACAAAAACAGTCAAAAACGTCAGTCAAAAACAGTCAGTAAAAACAGTCAAAAACAGTCAGTTCTCAAAAACAGTCAAAAACAGTCAAAAACAGTCAAAAACAGTCAAAAACAGTCAAAACAGTCAAAAACAGTCAAAAAACAGTTCAAAAACAGTCAAAAAACAGTTAAAAAAGTCATTCAAAAACAGTCAAAAACAGTTCAAAAAACAGTCAATACAGTCAAAAAATCTCCTC
>JABUQX010011959.1:32500-35262 GCA_015478945.1 Trachelipus rathkii | reverse complement strand
ATATATATATAATATAATTATATATATATTAAGATATATAATATAAATATAGTATTACATATATATATATATTATATATATATTATTACTTATATATAATATAACTATTATACGTGTATAATTAATTTATAATAATATAATATATCATATACTATACGATATTATATATAATATATGATATATAATTAATATATATATATAATATAATAATATATACTTATATATATATATACGTATTATATATATATATATATATATATATAGATATTTATATATATATATTATATTAATTATATATATATATTATATATATTAATAATATATATATAATATATACTACTATAATATATATTATTATATATATTATTATACATATATATATAATAATATATATATATACTATATTATATATATATTGATATAATATATATTATATATATAATTATTATATATATATTATATATATACTATTAATATCTACTATAATAAATATACTATATATATATATATTAGATAATATATATATTTATGTATATATATATATATAGTTTAATATAATAATCTATATAAAATAATTAATTATAACATTGGTGATATGTAAAATAGAACATTATATTTATTTATATAATAGAATATATTATATAATATATAAAAATAAATTATATTATATATATATATAGTAAATATCAATATATATATATATATATATATTTATTAATATTTTTTATATTTAATAATATTATATTATAAAATAATATAATATGTATATATGATATATATATAATATATATATAATATATAGTATATATATATATAATATATTATATATATAATATTATATATATTATATATATTTATATATATATATATATATATATAGGATTAATTCTAGGGAATATTAAACGACGAAACTTGGTTGCGGCATTGGCCACACCAAAATAAGAGCCTAAATGCCTCTATTGATATGCCGGAAACGCCACCGTTTCCGACAATTATAGCGAATCATACCAAATGGGGACTTACCAAAAAGTTACCAACCTCACCTTTCCTGTTAGGTTTAGCACGCAATGGTCTGCTTGTAACATAGGTGCACATATTATATTATTACACACTTAATATTACACATTAATGACAGTACAGTAGGAAATAATACATTACCAATACTATTATTACTAATACTACTAGTAATACTAATAACGATAGTACTTGCCTAGCGTCTGCTTAATCGATGAAAGGCGTTTACTGTTAGGAAAGAACAATAGTGACAGCAATAGGAATAGTAATGAAACATTTATTATTACAGGTACATACATAGTAATGCAAACGTTACGTGGTACAGTATATTTGTTTGTATCCATTACAATAAATGTTCAAAATGACCTCCTCTAGAGGTAATACAGGCATCTACACGCCTTGTCATTGACTGACGTAGTCTCTCAAATGTTCCAGCCCGTTGCCGAATGTCCTGACAGGCGTTTAATAGACGGTGGTGTAGAGTAGCTTCGTCAGCAACAGGTTCTTTATACACAAGGGCTGTTCAGCGTGCTCCACATAAGCTAATAATCATAATGGTTGCAGCATTCGGGTGAAGTGAGACGCCGATCATGGACACCGAACCAGAACTGGGAGCCACTCTCTAAAAATCCATCTACATTGTTGAAATTTTCATTCAGAGTACCCCCGAAGCTGAGCAGCGCTAAAAGTGAGGGCCCTGGAATACTTCATGCATAAGCCACAAGTCTCGCAATAATTTAACGGCAATATCGCCTTCAAATAGGGTGGCGAGCGTATGCCCGGATGCAGTAGGAAGTTGTAAGAGTAAACCTGGCGGGGATGTTGAGGCGCTACGGAATAACATATAGGCTCGATAAGCATAGCTCACAAGAACACCGGCCCATACATTGTATGCCCAAACTGTTGCCTCGTGCCCCGCCTTACTTGTGTTGAACGGCTGATAGAGAACATCAAATTTTCGATTGCAGTATTCTGCCACATTGTGCGTAATATAGATAGCCGCCGCCTGTAATTCTACACTGTTCTGGCCAATACTGGCTCCGCCCGAGGCTAACGCTGGCCCGGATCCCTGGTCAACTATTTGCTCCAAGAATACCTTCCGTCTACCGGCGGTAGGCACGCTTACGTGCAAATGAACAGCCCTCACATCGTGGTTGTCCTCGTTCAGGCCAGCCTGCCAGGACAAGAGTACCACTACTATACACAATCGGTCGAATAAATGCTGACCGAAGGTCGGATACGCGTGTAGCGCTGAGTGCGAGTCTGGGTAGGTCTAAATTATAACCGTGCAGCCGATTTTACTACCAAACGTTACCGTTTACCTTCCCATATGTAATAGCACATCTGCCTAGCTCTGAAATGGTAACGACATTAGCCATTGCTGCAATGCTTTAATTACTTACAAATGGAGACTCCACTACTCTGTATTACAATACGATATCACGCACGAATAAACTAGTTTAGCTATACGTCTCCAAACGGTATAGGTTACGTTACTGCTGTAGCTCAAGCCGTTCAGCATGCTTGCCCCAAGATGTAAACGCCCCGCGAGTCGGTAAATAGGGAATGCGCTAACGGAATATGCATCTCCATGCATAATTAGTTGACTCACGTCGTCGAATAGTATTACTCTTACTTAGCGGGACACAAATATGGTCGATCCAACTGAAATTTCATGCATAGATGCTTCTACTATTAGTTAGTCATAAATATTATTTGCCTATTATCAGTACTGCCTTATTTATTAT
>JABUQX010011959.1:0-10000 GCA_015478945.1 Trachelipus rathkii | reverse complement strand
GGTGAAACACACCAAGGCCACCTTCTTGCATCAAGTATTTGCAGCAGGGTGAGATGTCTTTCCAAATGAAAGGAGTATAATGAAGAGTGGAGTTTAAGGCATAGGATTGAAATTAATGTTGAAGTGAAAGATAGGTCATTAAATAAAATTGTTAAAAACCAACTGGCAATAGGGTAGAACCCTAAGGTATATCACTATTAATAGATTTAATTGATGAACGGTGACCGTGTATAATAGCAGCTATAGATCGACCGTGGAGGAAATCAAAGAAAAGGCTACTGAGAAAATGATAGGAAATTAGTCCCAAATGGTCGACAGGGAAAATGATCGACAGGTCAAATCATCGACATTTGTAAAAAAAAAAATCTGGTGTTTAGAGTTTCTCTAACGAATCCGACAAAACTTATCTTAACCTAACCTAACCTAACCTAACCTAACCTAACCTAACCTAACTCTAATCCTAACTAACCTAAAATAACCTACCCACTTAAAATAACCTAAACTAACCCAACCCAATTCCAATCTCTAACCTAACTCCAATCCCAACTAACCTAACCTAACTCCAATTCCAACCTAACATAACCCAACTCAACTCAAAATAACCCAACTTACCTAACCTAAATTAACCTAACCTAACCTAACCTAACATAACCAACCTAACTCTAACCCACTTTCCTCGACTCTAACCTAAATTCATTCCAACCCAACTCCGACCCAACCCAACCCAACCTAACCTAACCTAACCTAACCTAACCTAACCCATCATAACACCTGCGGCGGGCTGTAGGGGAAATTTTTTTTATGTCGTGTCGACCACTTTCACTGTCGACCATTTTAACTGTCGACCATTTTCACTGTCGACGACTTGGACTAGTCCCCAATGATAGATACCGAAGGTGTGAATCTTAGAAATCAAAGCTTCGTTCCAGACTCTGTCGAATACTTTCAATATATTCAGTACTGAAATAAAAGATTCCCTGAAATGCCGATGAACAGAGAACCAAATCCTTAGAAAAGGGTGAAAGAAGATCACCATTTGAGCGAATGCACTTCCTATATGCAAGAGTAAATCAACTCGTTTGGGTGTTCTGAAAACTCGAAGGTACTCAGCCCACCAAAGCGCTCTTCTAGAAAGAAGAAAGGATTGAATAGATAAGATAGTCAACAACAACACACAACACATAACATAACACAACACACTAAACTAAAATAAAACATACAACCTAACCATAAACACAACGACTATACATACACAACCAAAAACCATAAATCAAACCAGACACCAACAAAACCTAAAGCTAACATAATAAAAATCAATCTTAAATACAAAAAAAACACACAAATATTATACAACTTAATTTTTAAAGTATAAAAAATAAAAATAGGTTAAAACATATCATATATTGTGAGAAAGATGAAAGGGATAAAATATATAAGAAACAATATGTTATTAACAATGCTCGAATAAAAAAGCCAATAAGAATGTTGGGAATGTATATGGAGAAGTGAAAAAAACAAAATACCGCCACCAATGATAATAACAGCTAAAAAATAACACTAAGAGATAATTGAAAGTAGAATATGACAAGGAATAAGACATAAATATAAAATTGGAAATGATAGAATAGATAGATAGATAGATATGAATAGATAGATAATATTTAGTAATATGTTACTTGTATTTGAATAGATTTATATATGCATCGATAGATAGATTTAGATTTATAATATATTAATATAAATAGATAGATAGATTAAGAAATTAAAAAACAGGCAAAGATAATATATTGGATTAGTAGAAATTTGAGTATGAGAACGTAATATAGAGGAGAAGAGAATATGATTAGTATATATATATATATAGAGATAAGATATTATAGTATAGTATATATATATAATATGAATACATGTACAAACAAGAGATGATACATATATAAATATGAGTATGAAATTCCCTCGAATACTAGATAGTAATATATATTATGAGATATCAGAGTGGCGACTCTAGTAACTTATTTGACTAACGAAACGCTCATTTTCAATCGTCATATCTCTCTCCTCTCTCTGCTCACTCTCTCTCTCTTCGATTATATATATATATATACAGAATACTATATATAGTATATATAGAGATATAGAGATATATATATATAGACTAGTAATATATTGCTTATAGATAGAATAGAGAGAGATAGAGAGATTGAAAATCTTTCCTAACAGTAGATGAAAGGATTTCCATCATAATTTGATTTCAGTTAAGGATAATTAAATGATTATTTAAGTATAATATAGGATAGAATTGAGAGAGTAAGAAATATTAATATAATATTAAATTAGAGATATGTAAGGGAAAATTAAAATCATATATTAAAGATATAAATATATATGATATAGAAATAAGCTAATATTAATAATAATTAGTAAATATACTATAAAAATAATAAATGATGATAGTACTGAGCTTACTCACCTGATAGAGGGTGATAATGTATGTTCAGATACTAGTAGAAAATAGGTGATAGGTAATACTGTAGTAGACATAAAGGCTTACTATAAATTATATAGTGGGTATATACCTATATTATATAGTATAGGGAAGCCAGCATATGGCCCGCGATGTCACATAGTACTCGCTATTTACTATATGGTATGATAGCCTGTGTTTTGAAAGGTAAGTTTGGGTATGTATGTAAGGGTTTTGTATGGTCGTAAATTTTTTGTGAAGCTAAAATACAACATTAGTAATTAGCTCAACAAAGGTTCAAAAATAATAAAAATTCACATAGTAATAATAACTAATAATTCATATTCAGGGTACCTCACCTTAAAATATATACTCAGTAATTTAATAAAAAAGCTACACATGGGGTGATATTATAGGTAAACCCGTGAGGGTATATATGGATGAGATCTAATATTTATTAAATAAATATATTAAAATAGGGGTAATAGTTATATTATATTTATATATTATAACTATGAAATAAGTATAGCAATTTGTAATATAAT
The DNA here is from genome assembly GCA_015478945.1 of Trachelipus rathkii. Taxonomy (NCBI): domain Eukaryota; kingdom Metazoa; phylum Arthropoda; class Malacostraca; order Isopoda; family Trachelipodidae; genus Trachelipus; species Trachelipus rathkii. The sequence goes on along the minus strand of JABUQX010011959.1, from coordinate 6,991 downwards.
GAATTATAAGTGATAATATATATATAATTATTATATCTATATATTTAATATTAATTTCTAGTTGTATGTAATCTTTATATATTTAATATATTATATCAGCGGAAATAAGACAAATCACACTTTAGAACACTTTACTCTATAGTATATTATACTATAATATATCCATTCGTATAAATAGTATAAACGTACTATAAATATAATTAAAGAGAATAATTTATATAATATTTAAATATATAAAGTTAATTATATTCAAATCTATAAATATATAAAGCTAATAATAATAATAAATAAAAATAATCTTACTTAAATAGTTTAATATAAATAAAAATATTTAATAAAGCTTTATAGATAAATATTTACCGAAACCGAATCGGTTTGGCTTTGGTAATAGCTTTTCTTTTTGATCTCATAATATATAATATACGCCAATAATTTAATATTATAATATAAATAAGAAAAATTATAATAATATAATATCTTCATATTATTATATCTAAATAATGAAGAAGGCTAGTTAAATGTCGCATTTATTTACTATCCGCAAACAAGTGAGCATATAAACGCTCATGAGAGACTTAGGTAATAATGATATATATATAGTAGTGATATAATATACGTATATATAGTATTATACAGTACTCCATCTCTAACAGATATTCTTAATTATTGATCGCACACGGCGACATCAAAGAAGCGTGCCTAGTTTAAATTTTTGTTATTTGAGGAGATGAGGCAAGAAGATGGATTGAGAGGGTAGAAGAAGAATACTTGAGAGATGAAGGGAATAAAGATATGTGTTTGTGAGATAATTGATTGAATAGTCACGAGATACGTTTATAGAATAGTTACTAGATCGCCACTGAGTATTTAATAGTGATTATATATTATATTATTTAGAAGTTATGATCGCAATATACTTTCTAACTGGTAAAATACTTATGCGTAGAAAAAAGTTAGATTTTGATTATATAAAATTTAATTAATTTATTTAATAGAAAGCGTTAAATGGATTAAGAGTTTAAGTATAAGGGTATATCAATAACTCAACTGGTATGAGTTATGATTCTAATCGAGTATAATTAATAGTATATTAATATCAATTAGTTAAGATGTTTTAATATTATAAGTTAATTACCTCAATATTTTTATAGTATGAAAGTAGCAAACTGTTTATCATTAATATATTTTGTTCACTTTATTGATTTTTTTTGAAAAGAATGCTTATTCAATTTGGATAAAATTTGTCAGTTTACCTTTTTTTGTTGTGGTAAAATATCCTTGGTGGGTATATTATATCATTTTAATGGAACTGTTTATTATTGGGTTACTGTATGTGTAAACTTCCCTTTAGTGAGTTCACTATTTTTTGTTGTAGTAGATACCTAATCATAATTTAGGTAAGGAAATTTTGGCATATGTATTTGATATCGCGATCATCCTGTAACATTTCTCACAATGTTCGTAGGATTAGATATAGTTTTTTAGTTATAGTAGTATTCTTATTATATTTTTTTAAAGCATAATGGTTATTTGATGGTGTAAGTGTAGTTTAACAGCTAGGGTGTGCTCGTGAGTTGTGGTATAGATCTGATATTTATACATTCTCACTTATTTATGTGATATGTTACTTTCAATTGTATATAATCTATGAGAGTATCCTTTTTCCATATTATTTTATTTGAGTTTCAAAATATGTTGATACAATTGAACTATTGTTTAGTTGAGGTGAGGATTTTGATTTTTACTGCATATTTCCTACATAAGATAGGTTATATAATCAGTGAATTTAGATTCGATAATAATATATTAAGCTATGTAATTATGCTCGCTTTACAGTAGGTAAATCTACATCCTAAAGATAATCACATTAGTTGAGGGAATTTAGTATAAACTTGATAATAGTGTATATGTATAGAGTAGATATTAGATAGTATAAGATATTATATAAGTTTAGATTACGTAGATATAGAACTATAAGGTAGATAGAAGGCATTAACTAATAACATAATATCTAACTATCGTAATCAATATTTAACATACCATATACTAATTTAAGCTAATTAACATTAACTTATTAACTTAAGTTTGATGCTACAAGTATTTTTAATTTATTATTCAATAAAAGCTCTGTTATCTAATCTATCATAAAATATGTAATGAGTAATTAATAATAATTAATATAATAATTAACTATATTAAATATAATAATTAATATATAATTAATAATACTAATAATAATAATAATCATGATAATAATTAAATAATAATTGAAATTACTTTGAAAAATAAAATCATTCTAATCACATCATTTAAACGAATAAAATATTTAATATTTCGTAAATTAAGAAATCTATATTAACATTTATTCTTCATTAAAAATAATAATAATATAAAGTAAATTTATTATAAAATATTTAATAATTTTAAAGTATAATAACATAACAAATAAATAACAAGTATAGTAAATAACATAATATATTAATTTAATATAAAATATATTAATTATTTAAATATAATTAAAAAAACATAATTATAAATTATATTCATAAAAATATTATAATGCATAATACTTTGTCAATGGAGAAGCTTCCATTCTTAGTAGAAAATTGACTTTTTTATGTAAATAAACGTTATTTTCATGGGTCATTACCATAACAAGGGTTAAAGCATATGGTAAGTTATAAGTTATATTAATCTATATTTATTAAATATATATATTATAATAATTAATCAATAATAATAATAATTAATAATAAATAAAATTTAAGATATTTATAATATATAGATTAATTATATTAAATAAATTATTTATAAAAAATATATATTAATTATAATAATTATATTAAATATTAAAATTATAATAATATTAATATAATTATAATTAATTATTAAATATATAAATTATATATTACATATATACTTAAATATTATTAATATTATAATATAATACATATAATAATTAAATTTAATATAATAGATAAATATTATATAATATAAGCTCTATAAAATTTTTTAAAGCTGCTCCACCTAAGTCTTGGAAAAGCTTTCGAAAGGGGAAACCCGAATCCCATAATCAGATTATTAATTTTTATGCTAATAAATGACTTTCAAATATTATTTGGTAGAAGGTCAAACAATTTTTATACTGATTTTATTATTCACAATAATCATGTAATTCGATTTTAATTTAAAGAATAATAATTAGATAAAAAAATAATATATATATATTATTTAAATATACCATTCATAATATTTTATTTAAATAACTAAATTAATAATAATTAATAATTTAATGCAATTTGTAAATATTAGAGTAAATACTTATATAATAATTATTAAATATATAATAATTAATAATTAATATATAATATAATATATATATATGAAAATAACTATCATTTTAAATAAATAAATATCATAAATATTACTAATAATATATAAATTTTTTATAAAATAATATATAAATAATACTTATAAATTATAATTTAATTAAAATATTAAATATATATAGTATAATCATATTATATATAATTATATTATCATAACCTTAGTTGTCCCTTAAGTTTATACACAAAATTTTAATAGTTTCATACATTTAACTTATTTTTTAGTAATTCTTAAATTTTTTTCCCATTAATAGTTTAGATATGCATTTAATTATATAATACCTATAAAATTAGATTTTAAAAGGTATGAGGTGTATATATATATACTGATAGAAAAAAAACATTAGTTTATAAGCTGTATAGAGTTATTTATAATCACCCTATATAATAATGAGATAATTTGGGTATAGTATAATATATCAGAGACGACTCGTGGCAGTCTGAACGTCGCTAACTACAGTTGCTGCGCGTGCAACGACAGAGTATACGTTATAGAAACTAATCTTTGAGATTTTTTTTGACATTAGAGACCTTTTACTTATGGGATGTTTACTTTCGTTATAGAAAGCCCTTTTAAAAGGATTTTAAAGTAATTATTTATATGAAGCTAGATGTTATGCAAAATTTAGAACAACGAAAATATAGGAGTATAAAACCCCTATTCACAGAGAACGCTTTGTAAAACACCATTAACAAATGCATAGCAAACTCAGCTTTCAAGCCAAATCAGATGGCCGGCTATTACATGTATTTTACTGAGGAGATTGATACCGTGTCTGAATTCTGAATTTACACTTCAAAAATTATTATTCCTTCCCACTTGTTTTTTTGTTAAAAAACATCTTTTTTTTTTATGATATATATATATAATATGTAATAAAATTTGTATTTATACAATTATATTATAGAAAATTACAAGTAACTTGATTAAAATTTAAAAAAAAAATTCACTTAAGAAAGATATTATTAAAGCAGATTTAATTGAAGGAAGTTTTTTAAGTTTTAGCTACTTATTTCATTATTAGAGAGTTAGTTTTAGTAAAGGATATTTATCTATGTAAGTAACTGATGTGCCATTAAGTGAGCAATATATAAGAGAATAATACGTTAGTTTACATTAAAGACTGTTTTATGCAGGTGATATATAGTCTCAGTTATTATTAAATGAGTTTATTCAATTACAACAATAATAATACTAGTAGCTATTTATATATCGTATACATATATATATATATTATTAATGTATACCAAGAAGTAATAGGCTATATATATAGAATCTATATACTAAAAAACTAGTATATAACTATTTATATAGCTAGAATTTAGGGTATAATGGGTAGAGATAAATATCGTAATACTAATATCGACTGTATAAAATACGTTTAGAGCATTAACATATATATTAGGATATATATATAATATTATTATCTCACTCTACCCTCGCGTCCTCGTATAGTTCAGTCTATTTCTTATCAGTATATTCCTACTTATACTTCATACTATTTATCTTACTGAACCTACTGACTACTCATTATACGTTCAATCTTATAAGGATAGTGTCTATCAATGAGTAGAGAGTATTGTAATATAGCTTAGTTCACGTAGTTCATAATAGTTTATAGTAATAAGAGCGCTTATTAATCAGGTAAAGATAACTCATATTAGCCCCATCACCTCGCGTAGTGACTATAATAACTAACGCGGCCCGCGTCACTATGGCTATCACTAATACTACTACGTCGCTATTGCGGTGGTACCTAATAGCATATTTATAGATATACTAGGCATTAAAATCGCCTATCTAGCTAGAGCCTATATACTGACCCTGTGCTCACTATCATATACTGTATGATAATATATATTTAAGTATTAGTATTTCATAATGTTTATAGGTTACCAACTATATTACACTTAATATAGTATTCTAACTGATATCCATGTTACAAATCATTATACTTCAGCTTACGATCTTCATTCTACTATCTATCTCTCTCTCTATCGCTCATCTAGTCTTACCTCATCTTTCGTCTATTTTACTCTATTAGTCTTATACTTATTAATTCTATAATACTGACCTAAAATGTCCATTATACGCTTCTTTTAACTTTCTTAGTTTTGTAAACTATATTCCTATTCACATTATTAATATACTATATCTATAATATATATGATACATTTACTTATCATAGGGTTTTTCTCATATTCTTATATACATCCTATTATTCATATACTTATTTCTCCTTATCTCTATTCACTTCTACTCATATTACCTTACTCTATATCATCATCTCTTCTCTCTTCTATTCTTCTTCTCTCTATTCTTACTACTTCTCTTCTCTCATATATTACTTCTTTATCATTTTTATTATTACAATCACTACTATTATTAGTGGAAAATTTTCATCGTATATTATATAATTACTACTCCCCTATACTAGAAATTCTATATTTAGATCAATATGCCCTACTATATTATATGTAAGTATACATTAACTCACGATATTTTAGTTAATCATTACCTTTCTTATTTATGAAATGATCTTACCATTTACCATTATTTGATCCCGGATCTATGAGAGTAGTTCAAGTAACATCCAAATTATAATATATATATATATACAAAGTATTAATTAAGTGACTATATATGATATATTATAATATATATATATATATTATAATATATAATAATTACTATATATATAATACTATTATTATATATATATAGTAGCTATCTGTCTTTTTATATACTATTAATATAATAATATTTTAGTAAGAGTATCGAGTAGTATTGAGTTATTTGATAATTAATATATTTTTATAGAAATAGGTACATATATATATATATATAGTATGGATATATATATATAAAGTATTAAAATATATATCATAATATTTATATATTTATATGGTAGTTATGTATTTTATAATTATATATGTTTTATTATTATTATAATATAAAATAAATAAGTTCTGAGCTTATATAGTATACTTATTATTATCTATATATACTATATAATATATATTATAATGAGATATATATATATATAATATAGTTTACTTATAATTTTATTATTCAGTCTAAAAATGTTGAATAATTTCTAGATTAATATTTAGTATTTTATATTAAATTTTTTAGTTTTTATTGAGCATACTCAATAATATTATATAAATGGTATATATATATTAATATTATTACCTCTCTACTTATAAATTACTATAATAAGAGATTAGATGAAAGTAATGAAGATCGCTAGAAATTATATGGTAGTGTTGATAGATATATTTTGGATAGATAGAAAGGTAGTAGAAGAGAGCGAGCGAGAATAGATTTTGTAGTAAAAATGTTTAGTTTGCCCTCGGTGCCTACTCTGATATATATGTATATTAAGTTAATATAGCTATAGTTATAGTGTTATAATATATAGTATGATTTATGAATACTTTTTATGTGTTTTCTTCGTAGATTATTATATGCTCAATATGCGTATCGTGATTATTCTATTAATGAATTATATTATTATTATTAACTACTTTTGCAATGTATATAAGTTATATAAATTATAAATATACTATATATATATAATATAATATATATATAATATATA
>JABUQX010011957.1:92500-97500 GCA_015478945.1 Trachelipus rathkii | reverse complement strand
ATTTATATATTATATATATATATATTATAATATATATATCTTATATACTTGTATTATAAATCAATTTTGTTTTTACTAAAACATTTAAACTATTTATAAAAACTGTTCATTTGAATTGAAGACAATGCTAAATGGAATGAATAAACCAATGGAAAATCACTGAATAACAAATAATGCAAATAAATATTAGATCATTTATAAGATAATTATTTTGGAACGTACATTAATTTAGTGTCCAGGGGCATATAGCTTTCATTATATTATTATATTTATATATTATTATATTATTTTATTATTATTATTATTATTATTATATTATTAGTTATTGTTATATTATTATTATTATTATTATTGGAGTTATTATATTATTATTATATTATTATTATTATTATTATTATTATTATTATATTATTCTTATAAATTTATATTTTTAATTTTTTAAATTAATTATTATTATATAATAATATATATATAAGTATAATATATATATATATATATTATATTATATATATATATATATTATATATATTATATATTAATATATATATATAATCAATCAATGTAAAAGTTAATAATTCTTAGGATCTATTGCTCATTCACTAATTAGTTAATAGACGCTTCGTTTCTTACATGCAGTTAATGTAATACTTTCGTCTGATTTTCATAATGAATTTATCACGACTGAATCTCAATTGCATTTAGATCCATTATAATATAGCCCTTAATCATAATAGACAAAGAATCCATTTTAATTTATTTAAATTATGAACAGTGATAAAATACAATGCTGTTCTTATATAGCTCTTAATCATATACAACAGAGGACCCATTTTATTTTAGTTATATTATAAAGTGATAACATTCACTACCATTTTAATATAGCCCTTAATCATAAGCAAAGCATAAACCATTTTAGGTAATATATTTGAACAGTGATTAACCTCTTGGACGCATGAAACAAAGCAACAAGTGTTACAAATGTTATGTTCCATTAAAAATAGATCATGAAATTTAAAGAAAATGATTGAACGGTTTGAATGAAGATAGAGCTTAAAGATAAAGAAGAGCTGCAAATATTTATTAATAAAATAAAACAATGCTAAACTGTATTTATTTTCATTTCGTTGTAACGACAGTTTAATTATAAAGTTATAAATATTATCTATTAATTTATTAGTTTATTTTTATTATATACAGTATATATATATATATATTTTTTTTAAAAATTATTCCTGCTTAATTATATAAACTTTAAAAAATGTTTTTTTCAAAAGTGTAATCATTATTATTATTATTATTATTATTATTATTATTATTATTATTATTTTATTATTATTATTATTATATTATTATTATTATTATTATTATTATTATTATTATTATTATTATTATTATTATTATTAGTTATTATTATTTTATTTTATTATTATTAAATATTTATTATTTAATATTATTAATTATTATATTATTATTATTATTATTATTATTATTATTATTATTATTATTATTATTATTATTATTATTATTATTATTATTATTATTATATTATTATTATTATTATTATTATTATTATTATATTATTATTATTAATTTTTAGCACCATTTATACTTTCATTTTTTAATTATATAATAAATTATATATATATATATATTATATATATATATATATATATATATATAATATATATACTATATATAATAAATTTATATATATATATATATATATATATATTTAATATATATATTATATATATATATATATATATATTATATATATATCATATATAAATATTATATATGTATATATATGCTAAAAATATATAGATTAAATAATAATAATAATATATATATATAATATATATATAGATAATAATATATATATATATATATATATATATATATATATATATAATAATATATATTATATATATATATAATCAGTTAAATGTAAAAGTTAATAAATTCTTGGTAATCTATTGCTCACTCACTAATAGCTTAAAAAACGCTTCGTTTCTTACATCTAGCATATAATGTAATACTTTCGTCTGATATATTCCATAATGGAAAATTCAACCGTGCTGAATCACAATAACATTTAGATCCATGCATATAGTCCTTAATCATAAACGACAGAGAATCCATTTTACTTTATTTAAATTGTTGACAGTGATAAAATTCAATACCGTTCTAATATACCGCCCTGTAATCTAATCAACAGAGAAATCCATTTTTACTCTATTACAATTAACTAATAGTGATACTTCGGAATGCATTCCTAATACAGCTCATTATCATAAGCCAAAAACAGGAACATCGATCTGTAGTTTTGTAATATAATTTGAAGCCGATTAACGTTCCTTGAGCAATGGAAAACAAAGAGACGTCTCAACGACACCCGGTTACTATGTATAATGTTATATGCTGCGAGTCTCGAAAAATGAGCGCTAGTCCGCAATGATAAATGTGTGTATATCTGAATGTTATGTCCTATATAAAGGTCTCTGTTTGAAATGAAGATCAGAGTTTTAAGACAAAGAAAAGCTGGAAAATATTTATTAATAAAATTAAAAACAAAGCTAAACTATATTTATTTTCATTTCGTTGTAACGACAGTTAATAAAGTTATAATTTTATCTACTAATTTGTTATTTTTTTATTATATATATATATATATATAATATATATATATATATAATATATATATATATATATATATATATACGTAGAAATTTAAATATATATATCTTCTATATATTATATTTAGAAATATTTATTAATATATATATATATATATATAATATATATATATATATTTATATATATATTATATATATATATATATATATATATATATATATATATATTTTTATATTTTTATATATACTATATTATGTATATATATATATATATATATATATATATATTATATATTTATATTTCAAATTATTCCTGCTTAATTACAGTATATAAAGTTTTAAAAAATGTTTGTAAAAAAAATGTAATTATTATTATTATTATTATTATTATTATTATTATTATTATTATTATTATTATTATTATTATTATTATTATTATTATTATTATTATTTATTATTTTTATATATTATTTATATCATTATTATTATATTATATTATTATTATTATTATTTATTATTATTATTATTATTTATTATTATTATTATTTATTAAATTTAATTATGTTATAAATATTACAATAACTAGTATTACCATTAACATACTAATTATGATGATGGTTACAATATTAATTATTATTATTATTATTATTTTATTATATATTATTTTATTATTATTATTATTATATATTATTATATTTTATTATATATTATTATATTATTATTATTATTATTTTTTTTATTATTATTATTATTATTGCTACAATTATATATTTTTTTTCAAGGTTTTATGACTGAATTTTGCCCGAGAACTTGGGACGGATGGCAATGTTGGGACGACGCCCCCCCTAATTCAAAAGCTGTCGAGTTATGTCCTCCCCACAGCTACATTGAAACTATTCAACATGTACTAGTAGTATATATATATTATATATATATATTATATTATATATAATATAATATATATATATATAAATTATATATATATATATATATGTATATATGAATATATCATATATATTATATATATATATATATATATATATATAATATATATATATAGTATATTATATATATATATATATATATTATATATATATTATGTATATATATATATATATATATATATATATATATATATATATATATATATATATATATATATATATATATATATATATATAATATATTATATAATATATATACACATTATATATATATATATATGATATTATATATATATATATATAATAATTATAGATATATATTATATACTATATATATACATATTCAGAGTTCATGTACAGGAACTACCACGGCTCACAGAGAAGCGGCCACACTGGGTTGAATAATCAACTCCATGGGTGGGTCCTGGATCAAACATATTTTAAATGTCCAAAGAAAATTGGATGAGCAAAATGGAATTTTCAGTCAAAATTAAATAAAAAGCTAAATAAAAAGATGTTCTTACATTATAAATAGTCCTAATATTACATAACAAATTCACATGTTGAAGAATATTCAGGTCTTGAAGATAAAGAGAAAATAGATTCATGTAAGATATGGGATAACCTTTTAGAAGGTGTTATGGACCATAAAGCAAGAAAATGACCAAGGCGAATGGGGTACAGTTGTGGACAATCAATAAAGATATGAGAAATAGATTGCGAGGTATGGTGATGGCAAAATTTGTATATGGGAGGAGAGTCCCGTGACATGTAGTGGCTGTGAGTGGTATTGGTGTGTCCAATACGGAGGAGGATTGCAAGTATCACCTCGTGCAAGCGCTTTCGTCTGTGAGAGGAAGACCACTCACCAATGTTCGTAATTATATTTCTAAGTTTCACTCCTCACTGATCACTCGTCCAGCACTCTTACCAATAAAACTGGAAGTCTTGTCGGAGAACAGGATAATAATCAAGTAATGAGAGTCGACCTTGTCGAATAGCATCCACGAGGTACCCAGAACAGCCCCGAAAAGAAGAGGTGGTCATTTGGACATCTCTGTCAGCGATTTCGTTGACAGTTACCCCTGAGTGAAGGGGGGGGGGGGTCCAACATAGTATAATTTGTTTCTTACAATATTAGGGCAGCCGAAGAATTTGTTGTACAGCGGAAACCATTGTGTTTTTAAAATTGGGGGATTGAAAGGAATGAAGGGCGCTGAACGAATCTGAGTAAATGATATAAGGGTGGTCTTGGTTACGAAATAGAATTCGAGAAAAGGCAATCATTATAGCCATTAATTATGCCGTAAAAATTGAAGCATGAGGAGGGAGGGTGTGGGAGAGGTTGCGGTCAGGAAAGACAGCAGACACAACCACACTGTCCCCTGTTTTAGAGCCATCATTAAACACTGGAGTAAAC
>JABUQX010011957.1:77500-87500 GCA_015478945.1 Trachelipus rathkii | reverse complement strand
ATCAAGAGGAACAGGGTTATGACGGTTACAGCAGCAGGCAGTGGTGAGTTCAGGGTGTTCAGAAGAGTAATAATGAAAAATATACAAGCTATTTATAATCAACTGCTTATTAAATAATTAATCTATTATATAATTAATCTTAGTTATATTAATCTTATATTATAAATTATTTCTATTATTAACCTTATTATATAATTATTATTATTATTAATCTTATTATATACATTATTATTTATTATTGTATTAATTCTATATTATATAATTATTAATCCTATCATATATTATTCCATATGTTTCATCTTTCTCTTCGATTTTTTGTGTTTCATTTTGTGTTATTTGTTCTTTCTTTGGGTTATTTTATATTTATATATTATTATTTATCTTATTTTTATTATTTTTATATTTTTTATATTTTATTTATTATTATTATTTTTATGATTTATTTTTATTATTATATTTTTATTATTTATTATTTTATTTTTATTATTTTTCGATGTTATTTTATATAATGCTTTGTTTTATATTATTTTGTTAAATTTGTTTTTTGGTACTTTTTTCTTTATTTTATTTTTTTATTTTTATTATTTCTCTCTACTATTTTTTTATTATATATATTTTCTTATATTTTTAAATTTTGCTTCACATCTGTATTATTGTTCATTATTATTGTTATTACTTATATTGAAGACTAATGTGTCTTGTGTTATTATTTTATTATTATATTATTATATTATTATATATTATATATTATTATTATTATTATTATTATTTATTATATTATTATTATTATGTATTATTATTATTATATTATTATTATATGATTATTAATTTTCAGTAGTGAAATTATCTTCTATTACTTATATTCTTTTGATTTTAAAATCTTAAAATAAATTGAAAGTTAAATTAAAATATAAATTAAAAAATATAAGTAATTGGCTATAAAGCAGCAAAGTCATGAAACTTTTTAAATTGCAAATGATTTGATATAATATATTACAGATATATTATATATAATATAATATATATATAATATTATATATATATATATATTTATGTATATATTATACTATATATATATATATATATATAATATTATATTATATAATATATATATATATAATATATATATATATAAATATATATTATATATTATATATATATATATATATATATATATATCATATAATATATCTATATATCATATATACTATATATATATACTTATAATATATATATATATATGAAAAATAAAGATTGGTTCCAAAATTTAATTTTAAAAAGGTTTCGTGGACCTTTTTATGCACTTCACTATACTACAGGTTCTATTAGGATGATGTGTGTACGTATAGCGCTTATCTTCATTCTCCCTTTATAACTATTTAAAAAAAATTATAAAATTGTGTAAGAAAAAACTTATTTTTGACATTACATTATATAGTTCAAAATTTATCCATTGCTAAAGTTATATGGATATCTTCACTACTTACAATTGAATGTCACATCTTTAAAATCAGAAATGGATTCTCAAAGAACTGACTGAAGTTCATAATTATTCTCATAATTAGAACCAAGTAAAACAAAGACCTCGGCATGGGTAATATTGCTCAAAAAGTATCAACAAAGAACGTGGGACATATTTCTCAAATAATTTGAATTACCGTTATGACAGAAATGAGGAAAATTGATTAATTCATTTTCGTGAGGTTCATTGGTTTGTAAGCTGTATTTTCTTGCATCGATGTAAATATTTATTAAACATGAAAAAATCAACAAAATTATGATTATAGAAAAATTGCTGTACCACTGGAGGTCATCCTTAAACTTTAAAATTTTTAAAGACTTTTGGAACAAGAAGAGAAGGGGCAATCCACCAAGCAAAACAGTTAGGTTATGTACTATCCAGTGGACCCCCTTACTATGAGACCTCAAAGAGTTCTTGTTAGAGAGTAAAGCATCTTTGCTTTCTATGGAACTTTTTTAATTTCAAGCAAACTTTTTTCCAGACATTTAAGTATAGAATTATTAGACTGCATTTATTTAAGTTCCTGCCAATGTGAAACCAATTTCTTAACCTATCAATTAAAAAGAAGTGGATTTAAATTTCTAAGAAGCATCAATTCATGAAAGATGAAGCCTCGAGTGCGTTATTTTAATGTCTTTTTTTCAACGCTTTCATTGCGCACCAAACGACATAGTTCAAAAGGTCGAAGGGGGGGGGGCGAGAGATAAATGACCACCATCTTAATTGAATTCTTTCTTAGTCACGATTCTAAGAATCCTTGTAAATTGCTGGCATCAGTTTGGATTATTTTTCAATCTCGTAAAGCACAAACTAATGTGTGAGAAAGATAAGTAAACCACATAAAAAGATGTTGATTTTCATACAGTCAGTCCAAATTCTGCCACCATTTTATGCATGATGATGATGATGTTTCCATGTAAATAATCAAAAAAAATATCAGGGATTTACATTGACATAGAAACATAGAAATACTTGAAAATTTTCTGGTAACAAACAAATTAAAAGATTAAAATATGAAACCGTGTGAGATTGCTAACATTCTATAGAGTCAGCGCTCTCAGCGCCTGCGTGAGCTTATAATACGATGAGAAACCACTCGCGTTGAACGTCAGTTCCCTCCTATAGAGACTGGCCCATCTCCCTTCTCTGTTACTTTATCGTAAATTTTGCCGTATCGTCATTTCAAATATTACATTGACTTATCATACTACTATATTAGTAGGGAAGTAGTAGTGGTAGGAGTAAAGTAGTGTAGTAGTAGTAGTCAGTAGTATAGTAGTTGTAGATTAATAGAGATATCACCACACCACCACACCGGTTATCAGATTAAGGAGGAAAAACTGTGCACCTAATATATAAGAGTGTGTCTATTGTATAGAACTCTCCGCCTTGTTTTATCACATGCTAAAATGAAGAAACTAAAGGAACTGTCATTCTTTTTTTAATAATACATTATTTGAGTAACGCTTTTAGTCAACGAGGTAACACATAGCGTGAGGTCATATCCCAGCGTCAGAGAGAGCACATATAATGAAGATCTGCCTCCTGGTAACTCGGTGCTAGTAATTTTCCCGCGTGGACTCTACCTCTACTCTAGACCTCTCACATATATGATCGTGTTTATCACACGCGCGACGCTACGTTTCGATTTCTATATATACTATATTCGCTTCGACCTATACACTCCGTGTTCGCTTCTCACCGTTACTCCTCACTTATATCTCAGTATAGATCTAATATATAAAAGATAATCGAATGTACATTACGTTATATATTATAGTTATATATATATAAATATATTATATATATATGTTTTTTAACCATATTAATATATATATATATCACTATATATATATATATATAGTATATATATATCATATATATATATATGTTAAAAAAACATATATAATTATATATTGATTGTACGGAATTACCTATTTTGTGCCGTGACCGAAAAGGAAGTACTTATTCTGTGACTATATATATATGATATATTATATATCTATTATTATATTATATATATATATATATATATATTAAAACTGCCGGAACGGCACTTGCCATCGCGGCTTGACTAGTTAAGTCATCTTGACTCAGAAATCTTGTGCGCTTGAGTTTCATAAGTTCCTTTTACAGTCTCCACATCACCCTAATCTCTCGAAGCTGGACTATGGCTGCGTAGTATATGATCAGATTTCACAACCTACTACACTTGTTAATCGAATCCAAAAGGAGGCGAACCATATCTAACTGGAGCCTTCCGTCGTCCCCCAGGTGAGCTTGAAGTTGAATCCGCTGTGATGTCACACTCTTCTTTCGAAGGTAATACATAATGTGCACAAGTTATCTTCGCTTTCAAACCCCAATGCATCTTATTGCTAACACCCAATTCTGCGAAAGATACTTCATAATCCTCCTTACTGCCATTTGAAAACAGTTTATAACATAATATTAACTTCCTAACTTCCCTTCGCAAAAAGGTGCTGCCGGTTTCTCTTATGATGAGGGGTAAACACCTTGGCTATTCCCTGCTCCCACCATTTGCCTGGTTCCTGACATCTCTCTTCCCTTCTCTCTTCTCCAAATTCAAGTTACCAGATCTGTCTTCGTTAAACGGGCACTCATTCCTGTCGGAATTCCGCAGTTTTTACTTCCAGTGTTTAATATGGCTCTAAAAACAGGGGACAGTGTGGTTGTGTCTGCTGTCCGTTCCTGACCGCAACCTCTCCCCACCTCCCTCTCATGCTTCAATTTTTTACGGCAGAATTAATGGCTATAATGATTGCCTTTTCTCGATTTCTATTCCTTAAAGACCACTCTTATATCATTTACTCAGATTCGTTCAGCGCCCTTCATTCCTTTCAACCCCAATTTTAAAAACACAATTGGTTTCCGCTGTACAACAAATTTCTTCGGCTGCCTAATATTGTAAGAAACAATTATTACTATGTTGGACCCCCCCCCCCCCTTTCACTCAGGGGTAACTGTCAACGAAATCGCTGACAGAGATGCCAAATGACCACCTCTTCTTTCGGGGGCTGTTCTGGGTACCTCGTGGATGCTATTCGCCAAGGCGGGACCTCTCATTACTTGATTATTATCCTGTTCTCCTGACAAGACCTTCCGTTTCTATTGGTAAGAGTGCTGACGATGATCAGTGGGAGTGAAACTAGAAATAGTATGACGGCAACAGTTGGGGGTGAGTGGTCTTCCTCTCACAGAACGAAGCGCTTGCCAACGAGGTGATAACTTGCAATTCCTGGCTCTCGTATTGGACACACCAATACCATCTCCCACAAGCCACTACATGTCACGGGACTCTCCTCCCATATACAAATTTTGCCATCACCATACCTCGCAATCTATTTCTCATATCTTTATTGAACTTGTCCACAAACTGTACCCCATTCGCCGTTGGTCATTTCTTGCTTTATGGTCCCATAAACACCTTCTAAAAAGGTTATCCCATGATCTTACATGAACTCGTATTTTCTCTTAAATCTTCCAAGCCTGAATATCTTCAACATGTGAACTTGTTCATGAATATTAGGAACTAATTTATAATGTGAAGACATCTTTATTATTTAGCTTTTTATTTAATTTTGACTGAAAATTCATTTTGCCATCCAATTTCGTTGACATTTAAAATATGTTTGATCCAGACCACTACCATGGACCCGCGTGTTATTGATTATTACGTACTCCCAACACGCCTCACGTTAGAAGTAGCGTTCGCGCTTCTCTGTGAGCCTCGGTCTAGTTCCTGTACAGAACTTCTGAATATATATATATATATATATATATATATATATATATATATATATATATATATATATATATTATATATTATAATATATATGTGTATATATATTATATATATATAATATATATATATATATTATATATATATATATATATATATATAATATATAATTATATAATATATATAAATATATATATAATATATATATATAATATAATATAATATATATATATAATATATATAATATTATAATATATATATATATATATATATATATATATATATATATATTCAATATACATATATATATATATATATATATATATATTATATATATATAATATATATATATATATATATATATATATATATATATATTACTTACTATAGTACATGTTGGAATAGTTTCAGTAGCTGTGGGGAGGACATAACTCGACAGCTTTTTGAATAGGGGGGGGTCGTCCCAACATCTTGCATCCAGTCCCAAGCTTCTCGGGCAAAATTCAGTTCATAAAACCTTGACAAAAAAAAATATAATTAATTGGGTTACATTAATATATAATAATAAAAATAAAAATAAGAATAATAATAATCAATAATATAATAATAATAATAATAATAATAATAATAATAATAATAATAATAATAAATAATAATAATATATAATAATAATAATAATAATAATATAATAATTAATATTGTAACCATATCATAATTAGTATGTTAATGGTAATACTAGTTATTGTAATATTATAACATAATTAAATTATAATTAAAATTAATATAATATAAATAAGTAAAATAAATAATAATAAATTTAATAAATAAATATTATAATAAAATTATGTGTATTTACTTCTCATCTCAAATAATAAGAATGTTAAAATAATAATAATATAATATAAAAAAATAATATAATAATATAATTAAATAAAAATTAATCTAATATAATAATAATAATAATAATAAATAATAATAAATAATAATAATAATAATTACATTTTTTTTACAAACATTTTTAAACTTTATATACTGCTAATTAAGCAGGAATAATTTGAAATATAAAATAATATACTAATATATATATACTATATAAAATTATATATATATATTATATATATATAAATCATATATATATATATATATATTTATATATATATATTCGGCTATCATGATAATTTATGACCTAGCACTCTCTACTTTTAAGTATATTTACTTAGGATTTTAAGACTGTTCCTAGGATATATATTATATATATAATATATAATATGTATAATATATTTAATTATAGATATTATATATAATATATAAATAATATTACTATATATATATATATACCGATTATTATATATATTATAACTATATAAACTAATGTATATATATATATATATATATATATTATATATCATAATTATATAATAAAAAAAATAAACAAATTAGTAGATAAAATTATAACTTTATTAACTGTCGTTACAACGAAATGAAAATAAATATAGTTTAGCTTTGTTTTTATTTTATTAATAAATATTTTCAGCTTTTCTTTGTCTTTAAAAGCTCTATCTTCATTTCAAACCATTCAAATATTTTCTTCAAATTTCATTCAACATGAATCTATTTTTAATGTGAGGGAAATAACATTATAACACTTGTTGCTGTTGTTTTCATGCCTCAAAGACGTTAATCGTTCAAATATATTACCCAAAATGGTTTCTGTTTTGCTTATGATTAAGAGCTGTATTAGAATGATACCGAATGTTATCACTATTTTAATTGTAAATAGAGTAAAATGGATTCTCTGTTGATTATGATTAAGGGCTATATTAGAACGGTATTGAATTTTCATCAACTGTCAAACTCAATTTAAATAATTAGTAATAATGGATTACTCTGGTCGTTATTATGATTAAGGCACTATATTAGCATGGATACTAATGTTGATTGTGATTCAGAGGTGATATTTTCATTATGAAAATCAGACGAAAGTATTACATTATCTAGATGTAAGAAACGAAGCGTTTTTTAACTAATTAGTGAGTGAGCAATAGATACCAAGAATTATTAACTTTTACATTAACTGATTATATGAGTACTATAGTATATAATATATATATATATATATATATATAATATATATATATAATATAATATATATATAATATATATATACTAATATTATATAATATACTATATATATTTATATATACTATATATATATATATATATAGTTATATATCTATATATTATACGTATCTATAATAATAATATATATAAGTATAGTCTATATATATACCTATATATATACATATATATAATATATAATATTACTCATACTTACTATCAAAATTAATTATAATCACATATATATATATAATATAGTAATAAAAATAAAACATATTTTTATATTTATTTTAAAAATAATAAAACTATATAATATACTATCATATATATATATATATACTATATATTATTTTATATATAATTTAAAATACTGAGAAAGATTAAATTGCTAAAAAATAAACTTAAATAATAATTAATACATAAATAATAATAATACATAATAAATAATAATTAATATGATTAAATTAAATTAATATAATAATTAATAATAAAATAAATATAATAATAATAATAATAATATAACTTTATAATTAAATAATAATAATAGATAATAATAAATATATTAATATTATTAATAATAATATTTAATAATAATTAATAATAATATAGATAAAGGATGAAATATAAATAATAATAATAAATAATAATAATAATTATAGAATAATAATAATTAAATAAATAATAATTAATAAATAATAAATAATAATAATATAATAATAATAATAATAATAATATAATAATATAAAATAATTAAATGATTACACTTTTAAAAAAAAACATTTTATTAAAAAAAATTATAATATAAATTAAGCAAGAATAATTTATAAAAAAAATAAATCATATATATAAATATACATGTAATAATATACATAAAAAAATAAACTAATTAAATATAATAGATAATATATTATAACTTTTATAATTAAACTGTCCGTTACAACGAATGAAAAATAAATACAAGATTTAGCATGTTTTAATTTTATATAAAATATTATGCAGACTCTATCTTTTATCTTTAAGCTTACTATCTTCATTCAACCGGTTCAAATCACATTTTCTTTAATTTACAAATGATCTTATTTTTAATGAGAACATATAAATTTGTACACTATGTTACTTTGTTTCATGACGTCCAAGAGGTTAATCAACTGTTCAAATATATTACCTAAAATGGTTTTATGCTATAGCTTTATGTTAAGGCTATAATTAAAATAGTAGTATGAATGATTATCAACATTACAAAAAAATATTATATAACTAAAATAAACAAATTGGGATCTCTCTGAATTGATTATTACAATAGTCCCAATTTTAAAGAGGTTTGTAAAGTATCTGCCATTCTATTCTGGACAACTGTACAAATAATCTATAATAATTGATTAAAATGGATCTTTGATCATATTATGAATTAAGGGCAATCATGTGAAGTATGAAATTAGGATTAAATGGATCTAAAATGCAAATTGAGATTACAGATCGTGATAAAATTCATATGAAAATCAAGACGAAAGTATTACATTAAACTAGCTGTAAGAAACGAAAGGTCTATTAAACTAATTATAGATGAGAAAAAATGAGCAATAGATACCATAAGAAAAATTATTAACTTTTAACCCCATTTAAAAATGAATAATATATAAAAAAAATAATAATATAATATTATATATAATAATATAATTAATAATTAAAATAATATATAATAATATATATTGAAATATATATATATATATATATATAATTAATAATATATTATATTATATTAATTTAAAAATTAAAAATATATAAATTGCTAAAGAATAATAATAATCAAATAATAATAATAATAATATTATAATTAATAATAATAATAATAATAATAATAATAATAATAATAATAATAATAATAATAATAATAATAATAATAATAATAATAATAATAATAATAATTTATAATAATAATAATAATAATAATAATAATATCAATAAATATGAAAGACGATAAATATGCCACCGGGAGACACAAAAATTTAAATGTTACTATCAAAATAATTATCTTGTTTAAATTAATCCGAATATTTACTGTGCATTATTTGTTATTCAGTGATTTTCTTGGTTTATTCATTCCATTTAGCATTGTCTTCAATATCAAATGACAGTTTTTTAATAGTTAAATGTTTTAATCACGAAATTAATTGATTTTATATACAAGTATATAATATATATATATATATATATATATATATATATATTATATATATATATTATATTATATAAATATATATAGTATTATATATATATATAGTATATATATATATATATATCATTTTTATTTATTTCTCTCTATCTCCCTTCCACATATTGGGAGAGGTGCACAAGATATGCAGGAAACAGAATAGCTAGTAGAAGAACATGACGTAAGTGGTAAGGAAAGCCTTTCCCCAGCCAACCAATCGTATCCTTAAGTGCGAGTCCGAAGTAGTAAAAAAAATCAACCTTAGGCTTCAAAGTCCGCGATGGACCCTCGCTGTGGTATCTCGTCAATGTTGGGCTCATCCCTTGGGACAGGCCCACAACTTTACCCCCTCACAAAATCCCGCCATTCAATCATATTATAAACT